>QXTE01000084.1:3823341-3917654 GCA_003942145.1 Platysternon megacephalum
GGGGGGGGGGGGAATTTTCAAAGGCACAATGGCAGCTAGCTGTCCCACTGCCACCGCAATGGGAGTCGGGCATCTAGCTGTCATTTGTGCCTTTGAAAATCTCCCGCTAAAGTCCTAAATAATTATTTGCCTCACACAAATCCCATTGTAGTCAAGAGGATTCTTTCTATTTTACAGTCTTAACCTAATCCATCCAGAAGAACTCAGGTCTGAAGGCTTTTATTTAAATTGAAAATTAGTCTTATGTTTTATTTTTTCATCACTAAGGGTCTGATCCTTCTCTCTTTGAAGATAATGATTTGTGTGGTCCTGATCCAGCAAAGCAGTTTAACCTAGAAAAGCTCTTTAAGAGCACGGTTAGTCAATGGGACTACTCATATTTTTAAAGTTAAGCATGGTCTTTGCTAGACTGAGACTCCAAGGCCCCGTCTACACTACCCGCCGAAATCGGCGGGTAGCCATCGAAGTATCGGGGACCGAATTCTCGCGTCTTGTCTGGACGCGATACATCGCTCCCCGAACGCGCTACTTCGAACTCCGGTACTCCTGCAGGGCGAGCGGAGTTACCGGAGTCGAAGTGGGAGCCGCGAACTTCGATCGCGGCGCCGCGCGGACGCGAGGTAAGTCGCGTTAGTTCGAACTAAGGTACTTCGACTTCAGCTACGCTATTCGCGTAGCTGAAGTCGAAGTACCTTAGTTCGATCCCGCCCCTAGTGTGGACCAGCCCCAAGCTGTAGTACTTTTAATTATGATGATTTTTTTGCTTGGAAAGGATTTAACATATAATAATCAACCCTTTACTATATTCCTCATGAACTGTCATCAGTGAAAGAGAAAAAGGAGTTTACATTAGCATTAGCTAGAAAAATATCCATGGGAAAGATAAAGGGGATAGTTTTTATGTGTAGTTCTCATAATGTCATAGAAGTGTAGGACTGGAAGGGCCTTTAATAAGTCATCTAATCCACTCCCTTACACTCATGGCAGGACTAAGTATTATCTAGACCATTCCTGACAGGTGTTTGACTCACCTATTCTTGAAAGCCTCCAATGACAGAGATTCCACAGCCTCCCCAGGAAATTTATTACAGTGCTTAACTACTCCGATAGTAAGTTTTTTCTTAACGTCCAACCTAAACCTCCCCTGTTGCAATTAAAGTCCATTGCTTCTTGTCCTATCCTCAGAAGTTGAGGAGAACAACTTTTTACTCCTCCTCCTTTTATATTCGGTACTTAAAAATGTTATTCTGTCCCCCCTCAGTCTTCCCTTCTTCACACTAAACATACAACAAAATTTCATGTCAAGTTTTCTATATGTTTAATCATTTTGGTTGCTCTACCCTGGACTTTCTCCAATTTGTCCATATCTTTCCTGAAAGGTGGCACCCAGAACTGGACACAATACTCCAGTTGAGGCCTTCTCAGCGTGGAGTAGAGTGGAAGATTTATTTCTCATGTCTTGATGACAACACTCTTGCTGATATATCCCAGAATGATGTTCACTCTTTTTGCAACAGTGTTATACTGTTGACTCACAGTTAGTTTGTCATCCACTATAACACCTAGATACCTTTCTGCAGGACCCCTTCTTAGGTAGTCATTTCCCATTTTGTATATGTGTAATTGATCATTCCTTCCAAAGTGGAGTATTTTGTCCTTATTAAATTGTCATCATCCTATTTACTTCAGACCATTTCTCCAATTTGTCCAGATCATTTTGAATTTTAATCCTATACTCCAAAGCACTTGCAATTCCATACACCTTGGTATCGTCCACAAACTATACGTGTACTCTCTATGCCATTATCTAAATAATTGATGAAGATATTGAACAGAACCAGAACCAGTACTGATCCCTGCGGGCCCCACTCAATATGCCCTTACAGCTTGACTTTGAACCACTGAAAAATACTCTCTGGGAACAGTTTCCTAACCAGTTATACACCCACCTTATAGTAGCTCCATCTAGCCTACATTTCTCTAGTTTGTTTATGAGAAGGTCATGCGGGACAGTATCAAAAGCCTTACTAAAGTCAAGATATATCACCACATCCACTGCTTCCCCCGTATCCACAATGCTTGTTACCCTGTCAAAGAAAACTATTAGATTGGTTTGACACAATTTGTTCTTGACAAATCCATGTTAACTGTTACTTATCACCTTATTATCTTCGAGGTGTTTGCAAATTGATTGCTTGATTATTTGCTCCATTATCTTCCTGGGTACTGAAGTTAAGATGACTGGTATGTAATTTCCTGAGTTGTCCTTATTTCCTCTTTTATAGATTGGCACTATATTTGTCCCTTTCCAATCCTCTGGAATCTCTCCGGTCTTCCATGAGTTTTCAAAGATAATCACTAATGATTCAGATATCTGCTCAGTCAACTCCTTGAGTATTTTAGGATTTATTTTATCAGGCCCTGCCAACTTGAAAACATCTAACTTGTCTAAGTAATTTTTAACTTGTTCTCTCCCTTTTTTAGCCTCAGATCCTACCTCATTTTCACTGGTGTTCACTATGTCAGATGTACAATCACTACTTACCTTTTTGGTGAAAACTGAAACAAAAATGTCATTGAGCATTTCAGCCATTTCCACATTTTCTATTATTGTTTCCCCCTCCACCTCCTCACTAAGTAATGGACCTACCTTCTCCTTGGTCTTCCTCTTGCTTCTAATGTATTTGTAGAATGTTTTCTTGTTACCCTTTATGTCTCTAGCTAATTTAATCTCACTTTGTGCCTTAGCCTTTCTAATTTACTAAACAATGTACTTTTTCTTTAGTTTTTATATATGATGCAACATATTTGAAATGCACATTTTAATGGAATACATAAATGCCTATTCTCTGTCCTATAAAATGTACCCAAAATGTTGTCTCTCTCTCTCTCTCTTAGAATGCTTTGCATTAAAGTAAGAGAAATGTTAAAAGCTGGAAACAAGAGAATGTGTATTTTTAAAGATTCTGCAAATCAGGTTGCTCTTCCTTATCCCACCAATCTCTTCTGGGTTTCTGCCTGTCACTGTTACAATATTAAATCTATCTGAAACTCCTTCAATGTATTCTGAAGTAGCTCTCAGTAGAAATAGAAACTAGTCTTAATTCTAAACTCTCCTGAAAATCCTTCTTGGCAATAGAATGACAGTTGTGCAGGTCTAATAGGAATGCTGCCTCTTATGTCTGTTCTTGCCAGAATTTTAGTGAATAAATCCAAATATGCATACATTTACATACAGATTGGCAGTCTCTTGCAAGCCAGTAACATTCTCTCTGTATGATCCTCAGCCAATCTTTTTTTCTTTTGTTATTTAATTATTTCATAATTTAATATCCTTTACAAGAATGAATAGTCGTGCCTTCATTCGGCTACTTTTCAATAGCAGTTTATTTTGCCCGGATTATATATTTCATGATATATCATGTAATTAACTAGTGGTTTTATAATAAATGGCAGTGGATTTTTAGTGTGACATAAATGTATTCAGGAGGGATCAAATGAAAGGTCAGAGTCACCCTAGAATAATGTAGCACTGTGTTATTCCTATTCTAACTTGTTGTTTCTTAGCTAATACAGTGTGTTATGCTTTAAAAAATGGCATCACTCCATACACCACTATATGTACACTTAAACACGTACAAGCACAGCATTGTGTAGCAGTGAAAAATTAACTTTTGTCATTGTGGAATTGAAAATATTTTAAACAATATTTACAAAAGCAATCTCATTTTTTTAAAAAGAAATAGTTCATAAGAAAGAAGAGAGAGTTTGTTTCAGTATCAGAATGCATAAAAACAAATAGACTGGAAAGGAGTGTTATATAATACACACTGTAGGCTAAATTCTGGGTTTGATCACCACCTCCATTTGGCGATCTCATGGAAGGGGGTAAAGAAGAGGAAAGCACTATGAAATTCTGCATGCTGAGATTGCTCCCTGATTGTTCCATTGTTGGTGGAAGCAGGTTTGCCCCCATATGAAATAGGTCGTCCTCAATCTTTACCGTTCTCCTAGATTATGCATAGTTCCGGGTGGGTCTGTTGGAGGGAATGGACTTGATTTTTCAGCTAGGGGCTTCTCCAAACGTCAGTGGTTCATTTAAAGAGGAAGATTGGGATTTTTTAAACTACAGCTATCTTCTTCACATGCAGGAGTAATTGTGTTTGACTGCTTGTGCTGAGACCCACAATATTGTTTTCTTCAAGAGATAATTCTTCAAATAAATGGTGGATCTGAAGAGGAAACACTAGGCTTCCATCTAGGGGGATGAGTATTTGTAAGTGAGTGAATTTTAAGTTATTTTTTTTCTTTCTTTGTTCCAGATAACCATCAGTACAAAGTAAGTATTCATAATAGCCATCCTATCCCTTTTCCTCCAATGTAGATATCTAGGGAAGATCCTCAGCTGGTGTAAATTGTCATAGCTCTGTTGAAGATGAACTATCCCATGATACAGCTGCTGGGAAAATGCAATAAAATATAGACGTATAAACAGATGATATCTAATATAATTCACTAACGTATAAGTAGTTAGTCTTTTCCTACCTTTTCCCTTCTTTGTTTCTCTCCCTCCATCTCTAATCCATTCTACCCATTTGTATGCCATTTTTTGGTGTAATCTTATTAAATCTCAGTCCTTAATTTGTTAAATTATTAATTATTATTATTTCTCATTGGTGTCTTCTTCCCTTTTATTTGCAAAGCAGTATTTCCTTTTGTCTTATTCTCTCTTCCATATTTGACCTCTTTTTCTGTTGCCCATTTTGTTTCTCTGTCCCATGTTGCATTGCCTCTTCTAGAATTGGTTGAAAAATATTGTATTTCAAAATTTCCCAGTGAGAAAAGGGAACAAATGTTCATGTTTGTCAACCAGTTCTAGTCTCTTGCCCTTTTCTGTTTCTCTGTCTCTTTCTCTCTGCTACATTTGCTCCTCCTATTCTTATCTCTCTGGCCCCTTACTTTTGTCATATACCTGTTACCTCATTAAATTTCTCTCTCTGTCTTATTTCTCCACCAGCAATCCTTCTGTTATTACACTCCCTGATATCAGCCACCTTCTTTTCTTACTTCTACTGTACTTAGATCATCATTGTAGCTTGTTGCTCTAAATAATAACCAGGACCTGGTGTCGTCACTTATCTGAAATAGTTCCTCAGGAGTACAGAATATTGACAGATGCACTGCTTCAGGCAGTGTTTAAATATTTGTGTAGGCTTTCCATGTTCACATTTGGGGTAGTTCCTCATCATCCACTTGGTTATATTGTCACAAATCTTTGCTACCTCACTTCTCTCTCAGTTTAGAATACACCAGTGTTTGTGTTTGAGGTCAGCACCTGCGGGGTGTTATTCTAAAGGAAATAGGTTCTCCAAGATGACTGGCATTTCCTGCTATTTTGTTACTCTGTAGCCTTCTACTGGTATTTTGGAGGTAATGGATTTTCAGAGGCAAAGCTTTTTCTGGACTTCAGCCTCTTGGATGGTGGAATGGTTCCATACAGTGGATGTCTTGGATTATGCACCTAAATCTGTTGCTTAGGTTAGGTATGAGAGAAGATGAAAAAGAAGAGCACAGAAGAGTTATAAACAACTAAAGAATGGTATAGAGAAGATGAATCAGGCATCCCTATTTACTCTTTCATGAAAAAAAAATTGAATAAAATCGGAATGATAGTTTTACACCCACTTTGCACTCATGTAAATGTCTACACACATGCAGGGCAATGGTGAATCTGTCTCATTGACTACACAGGTACATTCAATTACACCAATTGAGGATCAGGTGTTTTTATCTTGGAGTTTTCCATCTAATTCCAAGGTGCATTGGGTCCTGGGTAAGAGAATTTCATTGATGTTCATGGATGCCATTTTATAGGCAATTGCAGTAATCTCTGCATCATTCAGCAAGTCTGGATGTGAGCTTTGCATGACATTTTCAGTGATGACACCCAAAACATGTTGTAATGAGCCACTCTTGTGAATTTTTAACTGTGGGCATCCATTACAACAAGAAGTAGAATATAAACACAGCCATTGGACTGAGTTCTAAAATTCCTTTTATCATTTTAATTTTTAATTTTGTTTTTCTAACAGAATGTAGTGGAAAGGGTGTACAGTCTAATAAAACACTTTGGACCTGGAGCCTGATCCAGCAACCATTGAAGTAATTGGGAAGAACTTCATTGGCCTGGGATCAGGCCCTGAGAAAGACCCAATATGAGCATGCATGAAACGAAGCAGAAGTTGGTTGGAACCTGCTGAAATAAGGATATGTAAACTATGCAAGATTTGTTTGGTCAGGACAAGGGAAATTATGTTGTCAGAGTACTGCTCTGGTATTATTGGCATGTTGATTACAATTTTGGGGTCCAATTCTTTGTTGCTACATTGTTGCAGGAAGATGAGGCAGAAAAGGTGGTTTTAAGTACCTTTGTTCTCTTGTATTTGTGGCTGAGAGCCGGAAGTTCTGCTATGCTTCAATCTCCCAACCACACTCTCGACATGCCCCCTATGCCAGTGTTCAGAAGGAGGGCCAATGCTGGATCTTCTGGCAGCTCTAGAAAAGGTCTAGAGTAGGATAAAAAGTTATTAGACCCAGGGAGAGATGAAAGATTAAAAAGATTATGACTCTTTCTTTTATAGAGGAAATAAATAAGGTGATGACAGAAAGGTATATGAAATAATTAATGGTATGGAAGTCAGTCAGGGGTGCCTATTTACCTTTTCTTATAATAAAATACTTGGGGACATCTAATGAAATTAAAAATCAACAGATTTAAAATTGATACAACTTTTTTTTTCTCTTTTCCCACAATTTGTGGAAATCACCATCACAGGATAGTATTGAGGCAAATAGCTTACTAAGATTCAATGTAGGATCAAACATTTATATGAAAAATAATTGCAGTGGCAATAGCGAAGAAAAGTATTTATAAGGAATATGAAGTTCTATGCTCAGAACATAAATCACTCTATTACTGGGGTTAGGAAGAAACTTCCCTCATAGACATGTGATAGCAAAATCGTCCATTGTGGGTTTTTATACCTTCTTCTAAAGTACCTGTTATTGGCTGATGTCAGAGACAAGCTACTGAACTAGATGGACCTTTGGCTTTACACAATATAGCAATTTCTGTATTTTTTTTATGTTCCTAATCCCAGACATATGCCTATCCATCTGTCTATCTTGGTATTTTTATGGTCCCTATCACTATAGTATGTGAAGATGTCTTCTCTAAATCTTCTCCAGTTTTTCCATATATTTCTCTATTTGGTCCCTTTTAGTTCTGCACATGGCATTCTAGTAATAGTCTCACTTTTCAAATTTGCTAATCAATTATATGATATAAGATTAAGTTTATATTCTAAATCTGTTTGAATCTGCACATTTGGTAATCTTTTATGTTTCTAATAACTTAAATTATGGATAATTTAAACCCTTTACAATTCACATTTTTTTTCCTTAGCCAGGTCTAACTTTTTTCTTAGTTACATAATTTATCCGTTGCATTAAATATAAAATTAACCTGCAGGCCTCACAGACATATGTCAAATTCCTAGAACTGTCTATATGCTCAAAGGGTTAAAAATTGCAATTTATTTTGTAAATTTCTTCTGGGATAAGTATCAGAAGTTCTGGCTCCCAGCCCCTACCAGCAAAATAAAATACTTCTGTTAAGATATTCTAATTCATGTTTCATTTAAACCTTTCCTTAACTTTATTGAGACACCATTAATTAAAAAGTTAACAACTATTTTCTGACCGTGGTAGCTTCATAGCTTTAATTAGCTGCCTACTGACATTCTTAACCATAATGGTAACTATTGGGAACCTCTCTGAAATGTTATTTATGTTTCAAAGATAACTCCACAAAACAAAACAAAAAAATAAAACCATCATTATTACCACTGATAAAGAAACCCACAGAAGGAGAACATTAAAGTGTCTTTGATATAATTCCTATTCAAAAGTAACTGTAGAACTGCTGGCAACATAAATATACCTTTAGACATTCCAGGAATTTGAATTTTGTGTTAAATGCAGATTTTTTTGTGACTAAAAAAGTCTGGAAATGTTGGGTCAGTAATTGTTATCTTGTAAATAAAAGGCAGAAGCCCAAACCAGTTAGTAGCAAACATTCTGACAATGAGACTCTACTGTACATCTGCAGTGACAAGGGAACAGCTCAACATGGGCTCCCTGTGGATGGTTACCACAACCAATGGACATATAACCAGGGGAATATTGAGTTGGTGGTATTACCGCTACATCCAGAATTGGTGAGACCTCTGCTGAAATACCCTGTGCATTTCTGGGGCCCACACTTCAGAAAAGGATGTTGAAAATTGGGGAGGGTTCAGAGAAGAGTTACAAGAAGATCTTCCTATCAATGCAGGAATATAAATAAACTACTTAAACCGTACTGCCTAAGTCATGTCTTTTGGGAAACTTCTCCTTTTTTCTGCATGAGGAATCTCTTAATGAAGTGATGGCTTTCCTGCCTTGTTTAATGCCCTTATGAACAATACTTGGGTAGCCACAAATACAAACTCGACCCTTTCCACTAAAATAGCTAAGCTTTAAAAGCACTCTCCTGCTAAAGTGAAAGTGTAGTCTTCCATCACTACAGTAAATTCTGCAATGAGTCTGCTTCTAGTGTGAAGGAAGATAGAAATTCTAGTTTTCTCCTGGAACAGCTGCAGCTAAGCCCTCGCATATGTTGTTGACCTTCCGTGAAGTAAGATATTTTCTTATCTCCAAGATGTAGTCCAAGACTCACTTTGTAACCGGACATTTAAAACAGCTACTCTTATTGTTGTGAGCTCCTCCTGCAACTAGGAAATTAGGTCTTTACAGTGCAATGATATAATTATCATGGACCCATCATCTTTGTCACCACTGTTACGTTTTCTGAAAATTTGCAGGCCCAAAAGGCACACCAGCTACAGGTTACCAATAAAACTCTTAATTATTTCCTACTACATTCTATGATACAGAGAGCCATTTTCTGTTTTTTACGTCAGACTGATAAGACGGACTTATGCTATGCAAAATCACACAGCATGTCAATATACAAAATCTATCTTTTTTAATGACTTGTAGAGAAACATACCTACTTGTAAATTGATAGATTTGTTTGTTGCTCTTAAATATTTGATGCCTCGATTCTTCTAAATATGATTTGTAAATACTATGATTTGTTTGTTCAATGAATGATATAATCTCTAACTGAAGAAGACAGCTCTTTAATTTGAAGTAAAGCTGCATAAATGCCCAAACAGCTCTGTCCAAAGCAATTTACAAACATGGGAACCACATTTTCCTCCTGGTTGCACCTTATCACCCAAGTTCCATTTCATGCTATAAATAGAGCTAACAAGTTGTAAAATGAGAGACTAGTTTTGTCAAATCTACCCAAAACATATTAGATCAATGCTCTGCTTTTGGAAGCAGCCCCAAGGGGTAAAATTACAGGCATTCCTGGGTTACTTGATAGGAAGAGGCACATTAACAACTGCTGCCAAATGAAAACAAAATTAATATTGCCTGTACAATAAAGTAGTTGTCTGCCTTAAATCTCTCTTCATATATTCATGTTTATAAGGTATAAACTCGGAATACAAGACTAATATTACATCCTCAGTAAGAATAGTAAACATATACCCCAAAATGAAAAAAAGAAAAAAAAAACCACTCTACACCACTGCCCACAACCCTTAAAAAACAGAAAACCACTTCAAAGCATCTACCCCCATGCCAACAGCCACCTCTCAAAAGTCATTGGGTTCTTCTCAGCCATTGTAGAACACTCAGTAGGTGCGTAAATAGTTCAGACTAATGGTACGACTTTGCCTTAAAACAGGCCAAATAGTGACTCTGACATAAACAATACAGAACTACAGTATTAACAACTGAAAGAGTCCCCAGGAGAATCTGTGGCAGATGCCTCTCCTTCTCGCAGAAGTAGATGTGCCATGCTCCTGACTGTGGAAGAGTCCAAAAGTCAACTGTGTATAGATATGTCCCTGCAGCATAAGAATTTCCAATTTTCTTGCTCTACATCTCACATAATCACCGAACCAACTTACCTTGGACAGTCCTTATCCAGTATGGGCCTGATCCAACACCCATTTAAATTAATGGGAGTTTTCAATAGGCTTTAAATCAGGCACTTTGGCACCAATACATAAAGGTACTTAGGTGCCTAAATCAAAGATTTACTCCAGTTATTGGTTATTTGCAATTCACAAAATTCCCACTGAATCCTTTAGCCACCTAAACACACCTGATGCCTACATTTCCAGTGCAAAAATTCCCTTAGTGCCTAAGTTTCAGCCTCTGGGTATATGCACTGCTGTTGCTCGCTAGTTGTCCAGATGCCTATCTTCCACCTAAGCCCCAGAGTGAGCTATGAACCAAGGGAAGATATGTATTCATCCACCCAAGCCACATGCAGAGCTTGCTCTGGTAGGTGTGTTCAGAGGCTGCCTACTGAATCAGCTCCCATTCAGAATCTGTCGGGAGGAGGCACAGGACATGGGGCTCTTACCCCTCTGCTAACTTGTAGCTCAGTGGGTAGAGCACTCACTTTGGGTGTGATATACCCCAGTTTAATTCTACCCCTCTGCCACAGGGGGAGAAAGGATATAATCAGGGGTCCTCTGCCTTTCAGGTGATTGCTTTAACTATTGAGCTATGGGATATTTTGCTTCCTCAATCTCTTCTGTTGAAGCTGTTCCACTTTGGAAAATACTTAAAGAGTCTCTGGATGAGAGGGACTGGCTCCTGGGTCTCCCACCTCCCAGGTGGACACTCTAACCACTGGACTAATACACTCATTCTCTCTCACACTCTCTCTGGCCCTAAGACTATTTAAATATTTATCTATTGAGCTAAAAGTTATAAGGTGGTTGCGGCCTCCTTCACCTCCACATATTTGTGTGGAACGAGGTAGGGGACTAACTCATTCCTGTTAGAAATGACTTAAGTGCCTCAGCTACCTGACTTCCAGGGACAGGTTCCCATTCATGGATTACTAAGCAGAAATAGGAGCCTCCCTGCTGCCTGGACTAAGGCACCAATCTCTATGAGAGAGGCAGGGCTTAGACACACCACTGTCCTCAGCATCTCCCATTGACTAGCTTAGGCAGTTCCCTGCCTAGTGTGTTGGATCACATACTAATCTCTCTCATTCATGTGATAGGGAGCCTAGGCTTCGTGGATTCCAGTGTTGTCCCTGTGATTTTCTAGGTGCCTAAAAATTACTTGCTGTGAGACTGAGTGTGGTAATGCCTAAGTCCCGTTGTTGAACGGTGGCTTTATTTTTACGCTTTGCACACAGAGTTGTGTAGGACACCTGCCCTTGAATATTCCTACGTGTGATGCAACCCTTTTTATTACATAAATTCAGTAATGCTTCATTAAAACAATTGTCTAGAAAATTCAATGCCTCCAATAGTTGTTCTGTAGAATATTCTCTAAGATGCCTATGATTAATTTTTTTCTTAAATGCTGAACCTCAGTTTTGGAAAGCTATTCCTGAAATTTGCCACCATGAATACACTATAAAGCTCTTTGGCCTTTAAAAATTACTCTGAAAAACTGTGGATCCTCTTAGGAGCTGCATCCTCTGTTCCCACTACTTCCCTTCATTTGTTTCCCAACAATGCCAAGAAGCTAATTGGCCACTCCCTCCCCATTGTCAGCTGAATCGTATAGAGGGTAAAAAACATATCCAAAAAGCTTCTGGTCATACCATTTCAACATTCACCCTTTTCACTGGTAATTACATAATATTTTTCTTAACCAAATTACATGTATTGCTCCCATGGCATAGTAATTTTACTTTATAATTAACAAGGTCTGCTAAACCCCTTCATATAAACCACTTATTATCTATGTTTCAATTCAA
The DNA here is from genome assembly GCA_003942145.1 of Platysternon megacephalum. Taxonomy (NCBI): domain Eukaryota; kingdom Metazoa; phylum Chordata; order Testudines; family Platysternidae; genus Platysternon; species Platysternon megacephalum. The sequence goes on from QXTE01000084.1 coordinate 3,835,253, forward strand.
TATGTATATCAACTTTAAAATATATAGAACCTTATTCTCCACAGTTTTGCCAGTTTTAATATAATTGTAATGGAATGAAGTGAAGAACCTAGTGCATAATACACAAAGCTAAGAAAATCGGAATGTCTCTTTTCATTAAATGACAGAGAAGGGTACAAACAGAACTGAATTTGAGCAGCACAGAAACACATCTTTGTCTCTGAGAACATTGCTTTGGGATGGATGGGTTGGAACTGTATACTCAGATAAACAAAAGATTTAAAAAAACCCACAACATCTTGGGACAAGTTAATCCCAGAAGTAACTGCATTCACCTTCCTGGAGTTACTCCAAGTATGAATTTAGCCACTTCACTTCCAAATGAAGTATTTTCTGAATTTTCAGTCTAATTGTGTTATAAGAAACAATATAGTTATAGTTTTTATAAGCAGTAGTGGATAATCTATCACAGTCTCTTGATGTACTATAGTTCTAGTATACATGTCCGTACTCTATATTTACACAATGAGCAGTGAGGACCATTACTGTGAATACAGCAACACAATTTTAATTTATCCGTGGATTCAGGGAAAAACAAATGTCATTTCCCAAATCACATATTAATTTGTTGGTTAATGTTGTTTCCTGACAGATGGTAAATAAATAGATATGTGCAGAAAAGGAATATTGCTTTTAAAATTGTTTATATATTCCTTTGTATTTAAGGGCCAGATTCTGAGAGGTTTAAGTGGTTTAAGGTTAAGACTTCAGTGGAAGTTGATTTTGCTGATTACCTATAATTTCCCTGCGGAACACTAAAAGTTCCAGTGATCACAGCTCTGTATTGCTGTACAACAACAAGGTTAGAAATTATACTCTAAAAATATTCAATAGAAACTGTGAATGTCGACTGAATGAGTGGTGTTAGTCAGGTTGCTGAATGCACCACTGGAAGATGCTCAGATACTATGACAGAATAAGAATCTATGTAGAACAGAACAGAATACAAAAAAAACTGGACCTTCAAAAATTTTCCTTTAAAGTAAATGGCATTGTAGAGATTTTAAAAGCAATAGAGTTTGCTTTCATTAATACCTCAGTGTAGTTATAATCACCTATGTTGAAATGTATTTTACTGATTCTGATCAACATAAACATGTCATTTTATAATTTGACTGAGTTATTAATATAAACAATATTAACCACAGTATTTCTTGTACTATTTTTAAATGCTCTCCCCTTCCTCCTGCCTTTGTATTTCCCCAAAATGCACTAAAGAGTTAAACTTGTAAAACAGCACTGTTTAATACACCTCCTTTCAAAATAGGAAACTGAGCATTCACCTCAGAATATTTTGTTATAATTGTACACATGCTATAGCATTATAAGCTTGTTTTTACAGGAAACACTTTAATTATAATAATTGAAGTTGACATTCATTCCACTTTACTTCCTAATTCATAAAATGAAAAAGTACTTATAGTATGTTGTGGATTTTAATACAGTTAAATATACTCATAGTCTTCTAGCTTTAGCAACATGAATTACTAACAGAATAGTGAAGAATATAATTACTATCCTTTTTTCTACAAGACCTACCAATTAATACTAACATGCTTCTATCATGAGATTATACTAAGTACAAAAATAAAATAGCATTACAGAATATTACATACATAGTGCAGTTAACAGCTTTGTAATGGAACACTGGTTCTATCTATCTATCTATCTATCTATCTATCTATCTATCTATCTATCTATCTATCTATCTATCTATCTATCTATCTATCTATCTATCTATCTATCTAAATAAAGTACCATTGAAAGAAGATACATGGCATAGGTATTTCTCAATTTAAAAGTGTGAAGAAAGTATTTTACATGATCTATTAAATGAATTAATAGTAATGTTATAGAGTACGCTTGTAGTATAATTTATTGAATATGGCATGATTTGGGTTCTAACGGTCCTATCCCAAGACAGTTTGAAGTCACTGGAAAATTTCCATTGATTTCCAGGTGCTTTGGATTTGGTTTTACGTGAGGTATTTGACTGCTATATTTGATTCCTCATTCTGAGTTTTTAGTATGTTGCCCCAGGTTTCAGGAGATATAAGATTGGTAAGAGCAAGGAGACAAAGTCAGCCTTTGGTGTGTGCATTCTGTAGATTCATGTCTGATCATACATGCCTGTGAGGAAAAGTATGGGTACAACTTTTGTGCTTCTCTCTATTGTTCTCAAAACTGTCAAAGCCTCAAAGGAGATATCCTGGGATACAGACAGGGGTCCACTGACAGAACCCATGTTCATGACTTTGTTAATCCATATCTCATGCAGATTACTCCTGCCCAGCATTAATAATCTGTGTGCAGGTTTGGAAGGAATATAGGGAGCAGCTGCTAGCATGAATAAGGGTCCACATCTTTCAGAGTGCTTTTGCCACACTGAAGTCCAAGTTAAATATGCTGAAGGCCTCTCATGACTTTTACTTCTTAAAACCAAAGACCCACTATGTGACTTTTCTACTGCAGTAGAAATACATTTTTCAGCAGGGCCGCCCAGAGGATTCAGGGAGCCTGGGGTATTCGGCGGCGGGGGTCCTTCCGCTCCGGATCGTCAGGGCACTTCGGCGGCAGGTCCCGGAGCGAGTGAAGGACCCGCCGCCGAATTGCCGCCGAAGACCCGGAGCGGAAGGAGCTCCGGGTCTTCGGCAGCGGGTCCTTCACTCGCTTCAGGTGTGTTCGGCATCACTGAAGGACCTGCCGCCGAAGACCCGCCGGCCAAAAACTCTCGTGGAGGCCCCATAACACTCTCATGGGGGCCCCTGCGGGGCCCGGGGCCTGAGGCAAATTGCCCCACTTGCCCCCCCTCTGGGCAGCCCTGTTTTTCAGTCTGTGGTAGTTTCTTTGAGAGATGTGGTATGAATATACCCCTTTTACAGAGTAGGCTAGAATGAAAATGACATTCATAGAAAAGATGCAGGACTAGATCCCCAAAGGAACTTAGGCACATAACTGCCACTTTAGGCACCTGAGTCTATTATTTAAGTGCCACTGAGATCCTCAAAACCCCCATTCATCTTCTGTCTCACCCTGTAGGTGCCTACGTTGCTCCTGACAAAGTCCCCATGGCACCTAAGTTCCCACTGTTGGCCATATGCAAAATCACTTAAATCCTGATGCTGCTGAGCTGCTTGGTGCCCTATCTCATGCCTAAACCCCGATGGGATTCTCAATCTAGGGATTCCCACCTATCTTGCCCTATTCCAGCAGAGAATGCCTACCAGCTTGGTTCTTGCAGAAAAGATAGCCAAAAATGACCAGATCAGGTGGGTGAGTATAAGTCCAATAGTCTAGCAGTTAAGGCAGTTTTCACGTCCCCACTCTGCCTGATTTGGAACTGGGAGTGTCCTAACCACCAGGATATTGGGTATTCTGGGGTGGGTCTTTTACTTATGAAAAAAAATAAAAATAGCCATTGAGCCAGTCATTTCAACACTGGGCCAAAATCCCCTTTGTGGCTTTAGTTCTTGGACCAGATTTATAGAAGTGCTGAGCATTCACAGCTGTAACTGAAGTCAGGTGGAGGTGTGCTTTGAAAATATAAAGTGCTACAAAAATGCTAAGTATTCTGAAAAATCAGGCCCTAGGTGTTTCTACTTGGGCATTCAAAATTAGTGGATCATTTTGGCCTTAATATCTCTTGTCTCAGTTCACCTGGTATAAAATGGAGGGTACAGAGGGTAAGGTGAATAATACCACCCATTTTCACATGTGAGTGTGAAGATAAATTTATTAACGGCTGTGAAGCCCTCAGATACTATAATGAGAGCATCATGAAAAAGCCATGAGGAAATTATTAATTTTGTATTTGATGTTGTATATTAAATAAAGATTGTGGGCCCATGTGGAATGTAATAAAATATTGAATAACTATCCATTCACTGAATGAGGTGGGGTCCTGTGGAAAAAATAGTATGTGCTCAGTAATTAAAAAATACCATAATTCATAGGTACAAAAGGACTGGAAAAAGATTACACTGTCAACTTTAATCTGGCAAAATTCCTTATTTGAGTGCTTAACATTATTTATTACAGGGGGAATTCTGTGCAAAAAAAATTAAAAAATCTGCACACAATATTTTAAGATTCTGCAAAATTCTGCATATTTTATTCGTCAAAGTAACACAATATAATCACACCAGTTTCAATTATTTCGGTAATTTATTTCGAAATACTTGTCAGCAAGTTTGTCTGTAACAATACAGAAAAAAAAGATTCAGGATTTTTTTTTTTTTGACAAATAGATTCATTTCTAAGTATATTAAAACAGAACTTTGAGTAATTCATTTAAACTACAATACAGAAATGTATTTTCTGCACCCCTCAGAAGCAGTGCAGAGGCATGGGGGAGTCAGAGGTAACGAGGAGCTGAGGGAGAGGGAAGGAGCCTGGTAGTGAACCTGGAGAGTTGTTGGGAGAAATATGGAACAGTTTATTTTGGGGGAGAAGAATTGTAAGGGAGCTGGGGAGCCTCCCCCATGCAAACCCTGGCTGACCCCGAGTCTCTCCCATTCACTCAGCCACATCTGCCCTGTCCCCCTGTGTCCCTGCACCCCCCATCTCCATGAGGCCCTGGAGCCCCACCTTCATGTGGCCCTAGAGCCCCCTACCCGCTGCCCTCATGTGGCCCTGCACCCCTCTAACCTCCATCCCCAGGTGGCTCTAGAGCCCCCCTTCCCTTCAGCCCCTGGCTCAGTACTGTCATCCCACTAGCTCCTGAAACCATGCCCCAGTCTGTCACTCCACAGCAGTCCATGTGCCCCATGCTGCCTCCTAACCTAACTCCATGGGCAGGCTTCTGTGATGAATGCAGACAGCTGCTAGCTGTTACTGCCAGTTAGCCAGCTGTTCTGCTACCACAGCAGCCTCTGGTGGGTGAAAGCCTTCTTGGGCAGAATGTATTTTCTGAATTCTGTGCATGTGAAGTGGTGCAGAATTCTCCCAGGAGTAATTATTGTATTGTAATGTAGTGTTTTTACACACACACACACACACACACACACACACACACACACACACACACACACACACACACACACACACACACACACCAGATACAACAGATACAGGGAAAGGACGGTTTCTACATTTATTCATTCTGTATATTTTATGTTTTTTTGGTATACAGTTAATAGCCTAAACAAAAATATAGTAAGATACCCATTTAATCAGAAAACTAACAAAACAAAACTGCATTTCATGTATACAATGTCTGAACCCATGTTTTTCTAGGAATATTAACTCCTGCATTTCTTAACTTCTAAAAAATGTTATCTGTGCAACTGGAATGATCCATCAATGTAGCTTTTTGCATTTGTGGGGTATTATCTTAATTCAGATTGTCTGGCAGAAAATGGCACAGCAAACAGAAAAGTCTAATTAAACCCCCTTGCTGCTCTGTTGGAAGCATTAAAGAGGAGGATAGATCTGCAAAAGAATCCATTTCTTATTGTGAGGGTGATATATGGTATTAGGAGATAGCTGTACCAGCAATTCCTGGGAGTATCAATCAAAGTTGTCACTTAATCTGGATTCCATGAGAACATGATAACATGAAGTTTTATTTCAGCAAACAGATGGTCTAGCATCCAGATCTTCAGCTGTTTGGAACACAAATGGACTTGTCTTCTTTAGCACAGCTCTTGTTGTTCTTTTTAAAGAATAACACTTTGCATTAATTGACAGCAATTATATACTACAAGTATGCACACTGAACTCAGCTTGCTGACTGCTGAGTTACAAGTTTTTAGAGCTCTATCCAGAAAATATATGAAGCCTATGTACAGCCTATGCCTCATGATCTTAAAATGTAACTGAAATTTATATTAGTCTACAAATTTTAAGGTCACACTTATCTTGATAAAAATAAAGAGAAGCTATTGGAAGAAATAATGTTTCCATCCCATAGGTTTTATTTAATTTACCTTTGCCTGCCACAGGAATAAGGTATGGGCCAGATAGGCACCTCATCCAGTTTGTTTTTAATTGTGTGGGCAGAGTAAAGGGGCCACGCAGCTACCATAAAAAAGTAGATAAGGATTCCCCTAGCTTAGGACAATCCTTGGCCTGTGTAACACATAGGGAGTATGTTGGGGACAGGGAAGGGTGTGATGGAATAGGAGGAGGTGGGACATAGTGCTCTCTACTTGATTCTTGGCCAGTGCAATTTTGAGAGGCCCTTAGGGTGCTCTACATTACACTAGGACTATTTTGGCCCCTGGTTCACCCAAGGATAAGGTCAGAGGAGTCACTTTTCTTTCTTCCTGTTGAGAATGTGCACAGGGTATCTCAGAACCATGCCTCCTATCTCAAAAGTGCAAACACTGATATCTGCCTTAAGCACAAACTGAATCCCCCCCTCCTCAAAAATGTTAACCAATGAAAGAAACAAATACTGCTCCTCATAGAAATTTACATGTTACTGAATAAGAAATTCACTTAAAATGCTGAAATAAAAAGAGGATTTTAATAATGTACAGGAACACACAGATTTAATTCTGGATCTTGCCAAGATTTAGATAATGCCAGATTGCAGATTTCAAATGGAGTAGGCTCGACAAAAAAATGACATCCAGGAAGATGTTCCACAAATATAAAATTGTGCCATACAGGAGAGTGACAGCATAGAGGTCAGCTTCTCTCACTTCCCTATGTTGACTTCTTGGTCCAAGATTTTGTTTGACACAGAAGCAAACAGAGATCCATTCTACAGAACACAGTGAATATAAAATTAAATGAAATGATACAAAATAAAAGCTACCAGTTAATAATTTATGAAAACAATAACAATTTTTGATGTTATTATTCAGTAAGCTGAATCCTATTTGTACAAACATACATGACATTTGGCAATCTTGAAAACAAGTTTTTATCTTGAAAGCACATTTTTGCAGACTTGTTGTAGAAGAGAGTATAATAATCAACATCCACCTGGCAGGAAAATGAAGTCTCTCTGTATAACTTAATATTCTCAAAACTGACTATCTAGCATGTCCCATCTTGGACTGATCAAGGTAGGTATTGCTGTCTTTAAATTATTCTGGTTCCTTCCTAACATGAAAAATTCACTGTGCAGAAATGGATGGTGGTGTTAAAAAGATCCATAGAGTCAGACAATATAAGGCATCAAGAGGACCTCTCTGTAGTCTGATACAGTGAATTTAAAAAAAGAAAAGTCCTCAAGCTGCCACTCACCTCTGAGATCACCCAAATGGCAGCATTAAGAACACCAGGACCAGGATGGTGGAAGACCAACTGGAGGGTTACAGTAGAAAACATAGGACCACTGAAACACTGGAGAGGAATTGGGGGAGGGGGAGTGGACCAAAGAGTAGGGCGCAAACAAAGACCACAGAAGATGAAAATATGAGAGAGAAAGATTGAAATGGAAAAATGAAAGGAGAAAAGAACACATTAACACATTAACGGGGGAGACAGGTGAAGTAAAAATGGGGAGGGGGAGAAGAGCTTTAGTCAGGATTAAACATTTGAGAAAATTAATCTGAAGGAAAACACAGACTGCAAAAGAATGATAACTTGCATCTAAATATAGGAGAAGAAATGGGGAATAAGAAAAGAAAAGGAAAAGGAGGAAGAAAAATAGAAAGCAATGTTGAATATTTTTTGTAGAAAGTTTGCTTTAGTCAGTGTTTTCTATGCTTGCTTTTATGGTGATTTGGCTATTTCCACTAAAATGAATACATAAATAATTGCATTTTCCCTGCCTTTAAATAGAAAGTGGTGATACTCCCTTCTCAGACCCATACCTCTTCCCAGGTCACTGACAAGAGGTGATGATAATGCATTTCAGATCAGACATCTTTTGGAGATTATCTATGACCCTCATTGTCTTTAGCGGATTCTCAGTTTAGAAGGAAGACCTTGACTTGTCACAGTCACTGGAAGAATGGAAGTGGCTCCGCACCCGAAAAGTCCAGCAATTTTGAGGTCTTCCACAGCTGCTGCTATAGAAATCTTCCACAGCTGCTAACTTATCTGTGACATGACAGTACATTAACTTCCTAATAAATAAGGAGCACAATCTCATTACTTCATAACACACTCACTGCAGAGCATATGTTCTCCTCTACCTGAAGGTGAACAATTTGTGTTCTAGTTTCTAAAAAAATTGCCAACAGTGGAGTAGATTTGTGGACCTTCCTACTCGAAGAAAGGAATGTTTCAAGTAAGCTTGGATCAATTTTCCAATTCTTCTGCACTCATTCTTTAACAATGAGATTTCTTATTCAATCTTATGCAGTTAAAAGCCCCATCGACTTGAAGTAAAATGCATACATGTGTAAAAACAAAAAAAAGGGCCTCAGGATTTGGCCCACGGAAATTTAGTAAATATAATTAGATCTATTAATTCAATAGGTTAACTTGATAAATACAAGTGAGGAATGGCATTTATTTGTTAAGATTTAAAATACAAAATACATCTCCCTGGTATCCCCCAGTTACTCCAAACAATTTCTTAACAATGTCACTAAGTAGTCTTAGACTCCTTCACAGTATCCTTCTACTGGGAGATCACAATGGTGAAATAATTTAAAAGAATGCATTGCAATGTGAGAGAGCAAAACAATTACTTGATTTGCTCTCTATACATACATCAGAGGGATAAATACCAGGGAGAAAGAGGAGTTATTGAAGTTAAGCGCCAGTGTGGACACAAGAACAAATGGATATAAACTGGCCATCAACAAGTTTAGGCTCAAAATTAGGTGAAGGTTTTTAGCCATCAGAGGAGTGAAATTCTGGAAGGAGCAGTGGGGGCCAGAAAACGAAGACACTTCAAAACTGAGCTTGATAAATGTATGGAGCAGAGGGGATGATGGGACTGCCTACAATGGCATGTGGCCCATCAGTGATTGCCAGTAGCAAAAATCCCCAATGGCTGGATGGGGAAGGCTCTGAGTTACTACAGAGAATTCTTTCCCACATTTCTGCCTGGTGGGTATTGACTACATGCTCAGGGACTAACTGATCACCCTATTTGGGGTCAGGAAGGAATTTTCCCCTGGATTGGCAGAGACTCTCAGGGTTTTTCGCCTTCCTCTCCAGAAGGGGGCATGGGTCACTTGCATATTTAAACTAGTGTAAATGGTGAGTTCTCTGTTACTTAAAAGTCTTTAAACCATGATTTGAGGACTTCAGTAACTCAGCCAGCAGTTAGGGGTTTATTTCAGGAGTGGGTGGGTAAGGTTCTGTGTCCTGCAATGTGCAGGAGGTCAGATTAGATGATCATAATGGTCCCTTCTGACTTTAAAGTCTGAGTCTAATGTATTCAAGTGTGCAGAGTGCCTACTAAAATGACATTACAAGGTGAGATAAAAATGGTGAAAGGAATTCAATGCAAGTCTTTCATCTACAGTATGTTTTGTTTGTTAAATGAAAATGAAAGGAACAGTGTCCATAGCAATAACAGGAAACTCAAATACAATTACAGTTTTTTGTTTTGTTTTACTTTTTTGAGGGCCTTAGTTTGCCATTAATTTTTGAACAGGGTTCTCCATTGAAATTAGGTGTAGATTCATTACAATTAGTAAACACATGCTTAACTTTAAGACCATTATAGACAAGTAGACCATTGAAGTCAGGATTGGCTCTAGGTACCAGCAAAGCAAGCACGTGCTTGGGGCGGCACATTTCCAGGGGCGGCATTCCGGCCATCCTTTTTTTTTTGGAAAAATCCACCAATGTACAGGAAAAAAAATACATGAATATCAAAAAAATCTCCAGTAGTGCGATAAGAGCGTGACGTGAAAAATATTGTGTCATGTCATGACACGGTCACTCATAATGTGAATGTGCGTAAATGTGTAAACATTAATGGTTCTTAATTAATTAAATCAGGAATCATGATTACTTGTGTGTACTGTGCCGACCTATCAGCACCATTTGTGCCAATTTCCATCTCGCATCGGTGCCAGTGATTATAGGGCTAAAATGCCAGGACAAAAATGAAAACGACTTTCCAGTGCTGCCTACAGGCAACAAAGAGAGAAACGGCAAAAAGAATTAGAAAAACTATCTCGTACTTCAAATAAGTATTTTTAAAAAGCCGACATTACCAGTATCAGTGGCTTCTGGCGAGCGCAGTTTCTCAAAACTGAAATTACTAAAAAATTATTTGAGGTCCACCATGTCTCAAAATCGTTTGTAAGGACTCGGATTAATTTCAATTGAAAGTACCATTGCAAAAAAATTAGATTTCACTGAATTATTAAAAGACTACGCAATTATAAAAACCAGAAAAATTCAGTTCATATAAATTCTTTTAATTTATGAGAAACTGGGTGCACTGGAAGACACTAACGTTTTTCATTACAGTGTATAGTTGAAAGTGCACTGTTTGTAATTGTGATTTTGTTAAAACTAAATGAGTACACTAGTAGGGAATTGTTTTATTTCACTAACTACAAATTCTCTGTTTTATTTTTATTTTAAACAGTCAAAAAAAAAAAAACATTGCAAAGTGCAAACGTGTAAAAGCCAAAAAAAAAAAAAGGAGGGGAGGCCAAAACATTTTTTGCTTGGAGCGGCAAAATACCTAGAGCTGGCCCTGATTGAAGTCAATAGGTATTATCAACACTGCACTAAAAAAATAGCAAGGGGGTGGGGGGTGGGAGCGTCTCAGAGCTTGTGGGAATATCTACACTGCAACCTTATTTATATGCCAGGTCAGTATACACTTTGATAAGGTTATTTGTTACATAATCACATAATTCTCAAACAATTAATATATCATAACGTTTTTTCTACTATTGCTCTCTGAGTGTCTGATATATAGAAGTGAATTTCATGAACTCTTCTAAGATCTACTGATGAAAACCACTATATAAGAGCTAGATCAGGGGTCCCCAACGCGGTGCCCACGGGCGCCATTGCGCCCGCCGGGGGGTGTAAGTGCACCCGCGGAGCCCTCCGTTTTTTGTTTTTTTTTCTCCGCCGGCAGCGCTCGGGGTGGTTTTTTTTTTTTTTGTTTTTGCTCCACTGGCAGCGCTCGGGTTTTTTTGTTGTTGTTTTTTTGGCGCCCGCCGGCAGCGCTCATTTTTTTTTTTTTTTTTTTGGCGCCTGCCAGAAGGGAAAGGTTGGGGACCACTGAGCTAGATGTTATTAATATTATTAGATGACATTTTTGTATATGGTGCAAAATGCTAACTTGCTTCTGAGGTAAAAGTGTTTCCCAAAAACTGAATACACACCTATACATATAACAATAATAATAATAATAATAATAATAATAGTAATAGTAATAACAATAATTAATAAATTAATACAGTGGTACCCTAGTGTTCATAAGCAGATTATCTCTCAGCCATTCCGCATAGCTCTACTATGTAAGTAATTTTAATGGTCTGTTGGGATGGAGTAAAACTTCTCTAGGAGATGTTTAGCTGAAATTCTCAGAAATGACATTATTATTATTATTATTATTATTATTATTATTATTATTATTATTATTATTATTCTCAATATCAATTTAAGGAAAGAGTGTTGTGTTTGTTATTGCCAGCATGAAGGATTTTACCACTCTAGTCAAAGTCATGTCACCCCTTCAAACTCTCCAGTCTATCACCAAAAAAAACTATTCAGTTTATTCTGCTATTACAGTGGACATCCCTGCCTTAAACAAGGAAAATGGTACTTTTGTGTCATTTCAACTTCGGAACAGATGCTTGATTCATGTGCTTTTATTCCTATGGACAAGTAATGGACTGATCACAACTCAGGTGGTACACGAGTACAAGTTATGTTAGGACTGATGCAAAGCTCACTGAAGTCAATGGGAGGCTTTTATTCACTTCAGTGAGCATTGGATCAGGCCCTTAAAAAAAAACAACACTGGCCACACAATCAAAAAATCTCAAGATACTATTTCACATGGACATTATCTAAGGCTTACCATAACCTTTTTAAAGATCAGAATCTAGTTTTAGAACTGAAGAAATATTGTTGAAAGATGTGAAAATCAATACCATGTTTTCTAGACAGTGACCTCAATCAGTTTGATGCAGAAATTTAAAAACGGTTTTTGTTCTTGTTAAAGGAGAACCAACTAATTTAGCTCTGTGATCTTGGACCAATTAGTGATATTTGACTATTTCCAAGCCTCTTTTAAGATTCAGCATTTTGCCCACAGTATTGCAATCTGTTTCAATGAGAAAGAGTAAATGGAACTAGCTGATAATACTGAATGCAAAAGAAGAGAAAAGAAAAACATTAAACATATACATGTCTTCTGTCTAACTAAAGGCCTGACCCAAAGATTGACTTCAATCAGGCCCTAATTTCTCTTTGATTGGCTAATAAATAGTTTGTATTTGTTAAATGAGGGTTAATTACCTTAAATAGTTCTCAGAAGAATAGGCACATAACCTATAGTGTTCTATCCAAATGATTATTCAGACAGTTACATTGTGATTACTTAAATTTTCCCTGAATTTTCAACTGCAGATGTTATTCTTTACTCCCACTCCTTTCTTGTTAAAGTGAATTTAGTGTTCATGCATGAGGTTGGTTTTAGAGCTATGAAGACAAAAGTCCTTAATCTACTCAGAGAATAGGGATAACATGGATAGTGGCAGTACAAACCTCTCTACTTTGTATAAACCCTTTTGAAAAGGGAATGCCATTGGGGAGATAGAGTAGTTCAGTTTTCATTTAGTTTTGACTTACTTTCTGAAACTGACAAGATGGTTAGTTGTCATTGTACCAGTAATTTAACTAAAGAAGACCACCAAATCATTTCATACAGATCATCAAAAAGCATGATAAAGTAAGTTTAGGTCACTCTTACCTAATGTTATTGTTGAACTGACGATTACTGCTAAGCTCTTGAGTTCTTCCCTTACTTCCTCTCTTTAAATACTTTTGTATAGAGTTGCTGGTGTAAAATGGCTATCACATTTCTATTCCAAAGGCAGCTGCTTTAGAATGGAGCAGTGAAGTGATCCTTATCCAAGGATCCAAGTGATATTTACCCAATCTGTAACAGTAAAGCAATATGGAATGAAAAGGTCTACATAAATATAAAGTAATATTAGAATTGATTTTCCAAGTGTATTTGGATGACAAATTTATTTAAATATGGCATCTATACATCTTGTGCAATAATTTCCTTTCTGAGTCCTTCTTGTAGATTATTAGTATCTATGGAAGAATGCCATAAACACATATAATCTGCATCAATCACTTCTATTTCATATTCTATCTGCATTCAAAGTATGAAGATCCTTACATATCTATATATAATCTAATAACCAGTCCCTGCAGCTCTGTCCATGACTTAAGGAATATTGGTTGATTTGATAGTACAGTATATAATTAAATACATAGATGTACAATTGAAATAAATGTACAATTCAGTTTTTTCTTTCAAAATCAAAATTAAAGATGTTCAGTATTTGAACTATTTATATAAGAATCAACTGATCTTTCGGACACATTGTAAATCACACTATCTATGAGTCTCAAAGTCTTTTATACTTAGAACATCCACTACTGTGTACACATGTAACCTTTCCTACAGCGTTGCTTCCTAGCTCACCACAAGGAAATAGAGACACTGTTATTTATCATTGATTCCTATACTGTGTCTTGAAATCTTTTTGAAAAGATGCTTCATTGAGCATTGGATCCATCCTTTAAAGGTGAAGGAGAATATGGACAGTGAAGGAAAAACTACTTTTAAAAAATATTATCTGTGATACTTAGCAAAAGTGAAGATGAAAATCATACAACCCCCCCATGAAAGATAACAAAAGTAAAGTTTATTTAATTGTTTTCCTCTTCACAGCCTAGAGTTTTTTGAATTCACTTGTGTTTCTTTGAGATATTTTTAACCTGCTGGCTCTTAGACACTTGCAGATGAAGCCTTCAGTCATCAATCACTGTTTTATATAGCAAATGGGTTTACAGTACATTATAAATTGGCAATCTTATTTCTTCTAAGGATTAATAATTAATTATTGCTTTTAATGATTACCCTTTCTGTAATATGTTATCCTAAGCTTTCCATTATTCCTTTCCTTTGGCTGCATAAGGCACCTTCAGGAAAGATATTGCCATCACAAAATACTTCTTAGCCTGTTTCAAACTAATAGCTGTATTTTTGACCTTGCTGGGTTCTTTTCCTGATTTTTATATGACTGCCAAAGAATATGCTTTCAATTTGCTTCTTTCTCTTCTCACTGAAAAGGTACTAGTGTGAACCCTGTTATTTTCACACTGACAATGTTTCATGGTATATGAATTGTCTATTTGGTACTTATTTTTAAAGTGTTGAAAGTTTAGTATGTGGGCAAAAAGATTAATCTGGCTCCTGTGGTTACAGCATCAGTGTCTCAGTTGACCACTTGTAAGATGGGGATAATGCATAGATTGAGATATTTTAAGGCTAGAAGGGACCAATATGAGCATCTGCACAACAAAAGCCAAATAATTTCACCTGTTTTTTCTTGCATGAAGCCAATATCTTGTGGTTGAGGTATACGATAATTTTAAAAAGACATCTGTGCTAATTAAAAGACTTCAAGTGATTGAGAATCTACCACATCTTTTAGTGAGTTGTTCCAATGGTCAGTTACCCTATTCTTAAAAAAGTTGCACCTTAGCTCTAACCCAAATTTATCCACCTTCAGCTTCCAGTCACTGGATCTTTTTAGGCGTTTGTCCACTAAATTTAAGAGCTTTCTACTATCAGCAATTTTCTTATCTGTAGGTGTCTACAGAATTTTATAAAGATACCTGTTAAGTTTCTCTGAGAGTCATCTTTTATTGTACCACCTTCTGTTGGTGAAAGAGACAAGCTTTTGAGCTACAAAAAGCTCTTCTTCAGAAGTTGGTCGAAGAAAAGATATTATCTCACCCACTTTGTCCCTCTGCTATCCTGGGATCAACATTGCTACACCACCACCACAAGCAACTTTCTTTTTGAGTGAAAAACATGTTTTCTACATGTTGAATCATTCTTGTAATTCTTTTCTGTATTTGTTCCTATTTTTCAATATCCTTTTTGCAGTGTGGACAAACAAAGTGGACATGGTGTTCAAGTAATCATCTCACTGATGCTGTATACAGAGGTAATACCATCTCCCTACTATGACTCAATATTCCACTGTTTATACTTCCAAGAATTGCATTAAGCTTCTTAGACAAAGCATCATACTGGCAGAATATGTTCAGATACTTATCTACATGACTGCTACGTCTTCTTCAGACTTATTGGTTCTGAGGATACACTTTACCAGCAACAAGTTCATATTTTCTTCCAAATCACTGTTAAGGTTATTTAATGGCATTGGGTCAAGAACAAATCTCTGGAGGACTTCACTAGAAGCACCACCTTTGGATGATGATTCCACATTTACAATTACTTTTTGAGATCTATCATTTAGCCAGTTAATACATTTAATAGGTGCTTCATTGATTTTGTATAGTGTTTTTTAATCTGAATGTATCAATCCTTTCTCCCATCTACTGTCTATTTCAACTGTAAACTCTTTAGGGCAGGAATTCTCCTTTATAATGTTTTTCTACAGCACCTAGCACAAAGGGGAGTGCTCTTCGTTGGGCCCTATAGGTACTACTGTGATTCAAAATAATTAATAAATTATTATTGTTTTGTCTTGCAGTGTGTGAAGTTACAATGTGTAAAACTTATCAAAGAATGATCCACTATAAAACACATGAGAAATTTGCTTTAGTGAATCACTAACACTTTCCCAGCTGTTGGTGCCAACATATGTAGTGTCAGAAGTTGTATGTAATAATGGAATGGAATATAGCTGTAGGGTTGTCATTCAGTATTACCTGGGTTAATAATCAACAAGATAAACAACACTGGCAATTCTCAAATGCAAAGTACTGCACATCCATTTTTTCCCCTCAGAAAACATGTGGGCAGAGATCTGAAACATGTTAAAAATGAAAGGAATTTTTAAAATTCAAGTACAACTAGATTAGCAGTCCTCTTTTAATATTAATTAATGTTCCCTTTTGAAAATTCCCATTAGGTTTTGGTCTAATTTGCATTTAGATCAGGAAAGACTTTGAAAGTGAAGCACAAGTACCAAACACAACAAGTTTTCATCAGAAGATAGGGACTACTTCATTTGGAGATAGCAACACACATAACAGAGCAGCTGCTATATCCTCCTTTCTCCAAAAGCCGCAGGGTACAGTGAAATATCAAAGTTCAACCTTTTAACAAGACAGCTAATTAAAAAGCAAGAACAACAAACAGAAAAAAATATGCAAATCTTTAATGGGACTTGTGTAGTAACTATCAGTGGTTCAGACCTGCATGCATTGAAGTCAACAGGAGTTTGATCATTGATTTCAATTTAAACAAGTGCAGGCCCTGGGTCATTTTAACATTCCTGCACACAATTGATCAATAAAAAACATGGTAGAATTGTATTATTATATTAACAGCTGGCTGAGATGTC
Source organism: Platysternon megacephalum (assembly GCA_003942145.1). Classification (NCBI taxonomy): domain Eukaryota; kingdom Metazoa; phylum Chordata; order Testudines; family Platysternidae; genus Platysternon; species Platysternon megacephalum. Next base: position 3,851,752 of record QXTE01000084.1, read on the forward strand.
AGTAAGATGATCCTGCTCTTTTCGATTTCATGGCAAAACTCCTCCCAAGATACTTGTTTCAAGTTCCCCATAAAAACCGAGTCTGACAATAATTGTGTCTTTGGTTATGTACCTTTGAATACACTTAAAAATGTATTCAAGCTTTTTCTTAAATTCAGAAAAAAATTCAAAAGCATCTTTTCTCAATAGAACGTGACAGAGGAAAGGTAACGATAATGAGACACAGGAGATTTAATTTATGCTATTGAATTTCCTTTCCTTTATAGTTTAAAGCCAGGCTCTTAACACTATTTTAATGGAGTTTTATGAACTACGATCCAGTCTGTTTAGCTAGTACATCGGCCCCATACCCTGATTTTCGATGTGCTCCCAAAGGTGCTACATGTATGGCTGCAAGACACTCAAGAGGGCCTTCATGACTAGCACATGCTGACATGAGGCTCCCTCCATCATCAACTATATTACCATCACCCAAAGAAGCCCACAGATAAACTCCCCAAAAGAGAGTTGCTTACCTTTGATTAGTTCCTCCAAGTTTCCTCCAGTAGCCTGGAAAGCAGAAAAAAAATATTGTAAGAAATATTTCACGCTCTTCCTCAACTGATTATCTTCTACCTATAGGGGATGGAGAGTGATCTGTGCATAGCATTGAAATAAGTAACAGACCTCCTACTAAAGGCACGTCTAGAGCTGCAGCAAGTTATAGGATGGTTTTGTGCACTTTTCTTCGCACTTTTTAAAAAGAAATTTAATTCAAAACTGTCAGGGGGTGTGTTTATGTGCCGTGCATTGCAGCTGTTCCTCAAGAGAATGGAATTTCTGAATAATTAAGCTATGCTCAAGCTTTCCTAACTAGTGAAGACAGCAGGGGCAGGCAGTAAGAATAGCATGTCCCATTGTCCAGGGTACTATCAGAGGTCCATTTGTACAGCTAGATTTTGACTTGGAATATATGTCCTGACTGGGGATTAATGGAGAGTAAGAACTTCCTTTAAACCTTCACACTGACTGCCTGGAGCTTAGGTCTGAGCACACAAGAGTAAGGAGCTGCATAATCACTTACTGCCTCCCACAGAGCAGCAGACTTGGCTCCATCCCCACCTCTTGCAGGTGAGCACAGTTGCACCAGTGCAGGAGTGTTATGATATGCTGCTGATAGAGGCCAACAGCAAGTTACTATCTCCTATCCCCCTGGAGAAAGGACTAAGCAGAGGATGAATTCAGTTTCTTACAGGTATGTCACTGTGAAACAATACTACCCTCCTGTACTCCTGGGGTGGTGCAGTTTACACACCAGACTTTGTCCAGGTTTCTGCCTAAAGTCACAAACTATCACTTGCACAAGTGAAAAAACAAACAAACAGTGACATAAGAGAAGGACATAGGTGGAGGAACAGATTTATCACAGTAAAAGCTATGATTTAAAATGTTTTGGGCCATTGCATCAGTCTCCACAGGTGCATGTTGCAAAATCATCAGTTCTCTGCTGAAGAGTATGTTAGGTTTAGTAAGGTGTTCAAGTCAGGATTGAGGGTCATTGGCAGAGCTGTATGGAGAAACTTGCCCAGTGAGTACACACAGTGCAGATAATTAAAAAATAAAAAAGATGCAAAATTGTGCAACGTAAGTAGATAATATATATTTAAAACCACATTGTATATTGAAGAGAACTTTACATACTATGTGGTTTTAAATTATGTTTATTGGGAAAACTAAGGAAGGCATTATGCTTTCATTCCACACAGAAACAGTGTCTCATTTAACTTAAGAAAAAGTCTCTACACCATCCCACTTACATATTGTTTCAGGCAATACAACTAGTCATCCCTTTCAAAGCCTTAACTCTTAGAAAATTAGATCTTGTCAGCTAAAGATATTCCATCAGGAAATCTGTATTCTGCAGTATACATGATTAGTGTATACTATCAAACTTACGGTATGTCTCTTCTGTAAATTTGCTCTAGCGTAGAGTGAACAGTAATGATGCTAATTAGAGTTGTGACATTTAGCTCAACTTGGATTTTGGTTTAAGTAGAATAAATATTGTCATATTTGATTAACCTAAATAGTCTCCACTTATGGATATATTTTGTGCTGGGCTTTAACCAGAATTCTTGGAAAAAATCAGGTCGTTAAAGGAAAGACATGGAGTTTTGTTCTCTATTCACAGCAGAGTTATGCTGGTATAAAATCAGGTAACTAATATGAAAAAACAAAAACAAATAATTTATAGACTTTCAATGAGCCCATTTTTGACTATCCAGCTCAAGCAACACTTGTCCAGGATCCCTGTCATGTGTTTTCAAATCTGTTGTGCTAGTCTAAGCCATTTTCTAAAGATGCAGGTCTAGTTTCCAACCCATTCCATGCATGCCTTTTAGCATGCCTTAAAACTGCCCTAAACATCCATATACCCAGGCTGCCAGGCCCTGCGTTAATGCATGTCCAACCACACAATTTTTATTTTCTCCTGGAAAAATTGAAGGATCAGCCTCAAGTCCCTCTTTGCCCTGAGCATTAATTCAACCCCTTTACACATTCCCAAATAGTGTTTTCCAAGGTGCACCACCATTATATTGGTGACCGCTGATGGGACTCCCACAGCGTACAGCAGTGGCATCAGCTGGTCCAACAACATGATCCTTCTTCCATGCCAACTCAGGCTTGTCCTGTCCCTGGATTCTGGTTGCCAACCCTCAAGGCCACTAAGATGTCAGCCTATGTGCATAAAAAACAATCCTGTCCCACAGATGCATACCGCCATTTCCATGGACAGTCTTCCAACATCTGGAATGAAATCATAACACATTAATTTTGACTCACCACCCTGTTGCGTGGCTAGAAGTTGCAATATTAAAGGTATGCCACATATGGTAATGGCTCGACCCAACTCAGTATCTATCACCTGTAAGACCCTCCTGCCTCCAAATCACTGGAAGGATGACTGATCCCTGGGGAAATGAAACTTAGGAAAGATTTATTAAACGAAAGATAGTACAACAAATAACTCAGTGATTAAACTTGGAACAGTGGGCATTGAGCCCGGACCCAATTACCCCTTACAAATATGGGTGACTAACAAAGACTAACAGCCTATCCATGTCCAAACTTGCAGATGGACCTCTGGACACGGATAGGCTGTGTGACTGCAACGTCGGATCCCGGACTGCCTACTGCCTAGGTAATGGTCGGCAAGAGGAACACGGAATCTGGATGAACCATGGCTATGGAGCACCTTGGATGGAGATCAGGTAATCTCTTTTGATGGTACATTGCCTCTCGGAGCGCGCAACTCATGGGCTGCCACTCAGAAGGACAGCCCCGCTTCAGGTGTGTTCTCCCCTTGTATAGTCTCTCCCTCAGCCATACCACATGACCTAGACCCAGTGGTCTTCCCAATCTTTTACAACAAATGACATAAAACTCCTTAGAACCCGAGGTCGCACACAAGTATTGTACGCTTCCGAATGCCAACACCCGATTGCTTGAATTGCTTCTGCTCCCATACTCAGCTGTACTGCTGCTGTTGTGGCCTCAATTCCGAATGAGTGGGAACCAAATTCCATGGTGCAGAACCAGGCTCACCACCTTCCTGGAGGATAACAAATTCTCCTCGTCCTCCTTGATCACTCATTGACTGTCTCAAGTTTAATACCCCCACTTGTCCCTGCCAGTGTACATCATGCAGTTCCAAGTTCCCTCCAGCAGAGCCGCTACAGAACCCAGGAACTAGCTTGCTGAGTCCAAAAGCACCAATAATTGCTATCAAGAATACTTCTCTGAACAAGACCACCTAGATCCCTGAGAATGTTAACCATGACGGGAAGACAGGACTCCTCCATGGGGCTGTTGGAATGCAACCACCCTGCCAGAAACCTTCGAGTTAAAACTGCTGTCTGGATATGGATAACCATTTAGCCTACTGATGAACGTAACAGCCAGGAGGCGATTCAAGGTTGTTGAGGATGCCAGTTGACAGGTTGCCAACATCACTATGTACCACAGCACCCGCTCCTCCGTAATGGGCCATTTGGTGACCATCCTTCCCACTCCTGAAATTGTATTAATTCATTAAAATTTGTCTCATAGCTCTGCCATGTGTGCGGAGCCAGTGATCTCTGCACTACACTGATAATCATCCAACCCCAACATTCCATAGTGCTAGCAGCATCCGCTCAGGTTCTTGGCTGACTCCTGGTGCCAGCTCCCAAAACCCGAGCATCTGAAAGTGACGCTGTAGAAGGGCTCGGCCGAGACTCGTCCCTCAGCGGGGCTGTGGGGTATCCCACCGCCTCGCTACAGGCCCAACCCTGGGGCGGGGTGGGCCAGTAAACCCACAGTCGGGGCTCAGTCTCTTAGGGAGGGGCTGAGTCAACAGTAATATGAGCCCAGGCCCTAGGTCAGGGTGGGGCCGCACATAAACAGTCTGGAGCTCAGGCCCTTAGGCAGGGGCTGAGACAGCAGTAATATAAGCCCAGGCCCTAGGTCAGGGCGGGACAGCACATAAACAGTCTAGTGCGAGGGGGAGACTGCCACCCGTGAGTGGGGTGGCAGGGGGGAACGCAGGCCCACCCACTCCACTGCGTCCCAGCCCGGGGCCCTAGCAGCAGCAGAAGACTTGCTGCTGCCTCAGTGGGGATCCTGACCGCAACACACTGACATTGGCTCTTGCCCTGCTGCAGCCAGGCCAGGGTTGACTGTCCCCGGGCTACTTCCGGACTCCCCCTCATACGGTACCTGGCTCAGGGAGGTGTCCTCTGAGGCTTCCAGGACCATTGGTTCCTCGGGGTAGCGGGCGAGAGGCAGGCCTGGCGGCGTTCCCCACCCTGGAGGTAGCTCACAGGCATTGGGCCTCTCCGGCGACTGGCTTTCAACTGAGGTCTGCAGCGGGGCTTTTCTACTTCCGGTCCTGCGTCGTGACCTCTGGGGGGCGGGCGCAGGATCCGCTGGCTCCGCCCACGTTGGTACTAGGGGAGGCTCATCCCTCAGCGGGGCTGTGGGGTATCCCACCGCCTCGCTACAGACGCATGGTATCTGCTATGTGAGTAGCAACCCTGGAAAATGTGATAAAGTAGTTGATGTTCTCCTGGAGCCTATTAGAGGACCAAGCCTTGGGGGAAAAACCAGCAAGTTCTGTACAGACCATTGTGTGAATGGCTCTGCCATGCTGCCTTCAATTCATTCCTGTGGAATCATTTTCTTTACAACATAGATCATCCATGCTCATGACCTCAAAAATATTTTCCTAGTCCCCATAAAGAGGATCCTAAGCCCCACAGTAATCTACTGAGCTGGGGCAGGGGGTTGGGGTTTGGAGGGAGTGTGGGCTCTGGCTGCTGGTGTGGGTTCTGGGGTGGGGCGAGGGATAAGGGGCTTGGAGTGCAGGAGGGGGCTCCAGGCAGGAGCCAAGGGGTTTGGAGTGTGGGAGGAGGTGTGGGGTGCGGGCTCTGGGAGGGAGTTTGGGTGCGGTAGAGGGTTCCGACCTGGGGCAGGGGGTTAGGGTGCGGGCTCTGGTCGGGTGCCGCTAACCTCAGGTAGTTACCAGTCAGGGGTGGAGTGGAGATAAGGCAGGCTCTCTGTCTGACCTGGCTCCGCGCCGCTCCCGGAAGCAGCTGGCATGTCTGGTCCTTAGACGGAGTTGTGGCCAGGCGGCTCCGCGCAGTGTGCACTGCCCACGCCTGCAGGCGCCACCCCTGCAGCTCCAATTAGCCATGGTTCACAGCCAATGGGAGCGGTGGAGCCGGCGCTCAGTGCAGGGCCAGCACGTGGAGCCTCTCTGACCCCAGCACCTAGGGACCACAGGGACATGTCCCACTTCTGGGATCTGTGTTGAGCTAGAGCAGGCAGTGAGCCTGCCTTAGCCCTGCTGCACCACCAACCGGACTTTTAACAGGCTGGTCAGTGGTGCTGACCAGAGCCGCCAGGGTCCCTTTTCAACCAGGCTTTCTGGTCGAAAACCGCACTCCTGGCAACCCTACTGCTCCAGTCTTGCGTCCATGTGGATCCAAGCTGAATTGTGCTGCTGCCTTAGCTTTCTCTCTGTAAAAGGGGGCTTCACACACAGGGCTGCCCCATTTAAACTCATCCACCCATCCGGTTCCCAGGGGATGAGTCAGTGTCGCCAGACTTCCCTTGTCCCCTTTTGCAGCAGTTTGACCTCTCCCCCCTCCAGCCATGAAGCTCTCATTTGACCAGCCAGACAAATTACCCCCGACTTAAAGATGCAGTGCAGTCATTTTGACAAACTTCCCATTTCCATAATAATTTTGAAAAGAGTTTGAAATTGTCAAAATGCATAAGTGCATGAGTATTAACAGTGAAGTAACTGTTAAGTTAATATCTGTTCAGAGAGATAGAATGAATAGAGGACATTCAGAGTACAAATAAATCTCTCTTTACTCTCTTCTTATGAAACCAAAAATAACAAGTTTTCTTCTAGTTCTCTCAGAGTTCAAAAATTCTGCACAGCCAGAGTTGGTGTTCAAATGTCTCTGTGCATGACATGTGGGAAGATATGTAAATCTGTGACCATGGTTTACACACACTATCTGTCACAACATATAACAGCTGTTTTCATTTTGTTTCTCACACAGGCCCACAAATATTTTCTTCCAGGCAAAGGAAAGATTAAAATTCAGAACAACTTGTGACACTTAGGTATGAATTTATACCTTATGACTGTCCTGCCTATTTTTTTCTAGTGAAGTAGTGAAACAACTGAACAAAATAAAATGCATCTAGTTATCATTAGGGAGCTTGTATTTGAAAGTAAATATTCTAATTGAATTAGAAGTGTTTAGTATTAAATACAAAATATAGGGGAAAACACAGTGATTTTCTTGTACAAAAATGAGCACTTTAATATCAAGGATACCTTCATTGACAAACAGTAATCAACTGTACAAAAGTTGAAACTAATATAGTACCCATCTTTAAAAAAGGGAAGAAGGAGGATCCGGGGAACTACAGGCCAGTCAGCCTGTAGAAAATACTACACTGTTCTGGGCATCATGTTGGCGTGTTCTTTCCAGTCATCCTTCACACGTTTGAGTATTCTCCTATGTTGTCATCCATAAAGGAGTTTGAAAGGTGAGAAACCTATCAGGGATTGCATGGCTCCTTTTACCGCAAAGAGGAGGAGGGGATAGGAGTGCCTTCCAGTGCCAGAGGTCGATATTGATGAAGCAGTTGAGCATCCCCTTCAGCATATGGCTGAAGCATTCAACCAAGTCATCCATCCATGGGTAATATAGAGAGGTGCACACATTCTTGATTCATAGTAAACTGCACACCTCCTTCACATCAGCTTGCAGGTGAAATTTGTACTTTAATCCATCAGGATCTCCTTGGGTAGTCCTACCCTCGCAAATATTTTTAACAACTCTGTTGCTATCACCGAGGCTGTAGTGGCTCTTAAGGGAACCACTTTGGTGTAGCAGGTGGCATAGTCAATGACAACAAGTATGTACTGGGAGCTTACAGAGCTCTTCTCTATGGGTCCTACATGGTCTATACCAGGGCTCGGCAACCTCTGGCACGCGGCTCGCCAGGGTAAGCACCCTGGCGAGCCGCGTGCCAGAGGTTGCCGACCCCTGGTCTATACCTATCCGCTCAAATCAGACTTCTACCAGTGGAAGGGGAACCATCGGGGCTGTTGTACCCATTTAGAGACTAACCATTGGCAGTCAGGGCAGGAAGCACAATATTTGTTTTACTTCTTTGTGAATTCCCATTCAAAAGAAGCAGATTAACAGATGGGCAAGGGTTTTTTTCCCAGCCCAGGTCGCCAGCCATTGGTACCTCATGGGCTAGCTTGAGTATTTCTTGTCTAAATATGCAGGGTACAAGGAATTATGTATATTTTTTCCCCTCCAGGTTACCTTGTGCCAGGTGATAGAGTTGGTCTTCCAGTAGCTCGAAACAAGAACAGTTCAGGCCTCACCATTTCTCTGTCTATGACAGCTATGCCTTCTTCATAGACCCTATATGCAGTGATATATGATATATGTTGTTACAGAATTTGTAGCTTATTACAACAATCTATAACCCACTAACAACCCCTCCAGCTGCTTTGTCCCCCCATTCCTTCCCCCCCTATGACTGAAGGGGTAACAGACCACTTCATATTGAATGGTCCCTTGAAATACATATTAACTGCTTATGCTAAACAATCTGTTCCATCTTGTATTTAGCTGTGAAACTGTGAGTACATTTCCCAGACTTGAATAAAAGCCCTGTGTAAGCTTGAAAGCTTATCTATTTCACTAACAGAAGTTGGCCCAATAAAAGATATTCCCTAACCCATCTTGTCTCTTGACAATGATTAGGCTGCTAGTGTGCAGAGACCACTGCCTACCATGTTGACCAATATTGTCTCGCTGTTTCCTTGTACTTCCTCATCGTCTATATCCATCTCTTGACTCTTGTCTTATACTATGCCTGGTCTATAGCTAAAACATAGGTATACTTAGCTATTGCTCACGGCTGTGAAAAATTTCACGCCCCGTGTGATGTAGATAGGTTGACCTAACCCCTGTTGTAGATGTAGCTAGGTTGACAGAAGAACTTTTCTATTGACCTAGCTATTGCCTTTTGAGGGGATGGATTTACAACAGCAATGGAAAAATCCCTCCCATCACTATAGTTAGTGTCTGGGCTGCACCTATGCCACTGTAGTGCTTGTAGTGTAGACATATCCTCAGATTGTCAGCCCTTTGTGCAAGGGACCATCTTTTTGTTCTGTGTTAGTACACTGCCTAAGCACAAGTGGGTCAAGGTCAATGACTAGGGCCTCTAGGTTCTATGGTAATGCTAATACATAAATTCATAATAATAATTAATAATTGATAATAATATTCTGTTTTCTTTTAAACAAAATCTACTTTTATTATCTAAAAAAAGAGCATCTCTCTGATTTCACGAACACCAGTTTAACTCCATTAACTTCAGAGAAACTCTAATTCTTATTATTTGTAATTTTATGACAATAGTTTTTAGAGGTGTTGTTGTGCTAATAGATTACTTGGTTAACTGGTAGTTGTGAAAAATTGAAAAGAGAATTTTGTTTCAGAGCAAATCAGGTTATTTTTTTTAATTGGGGAATTACAAATAAAACAAAACAAAACCTCATTTGAACTGTTTCAGTTGACCCCAAAAGCTGCAAGTTTTATTCTGATTTTGAACAGTTTTAAATATTTTTGATTTCTTTAAAATCAAAGAAAAAAAACTAAAAAGTAAAAACATCTCATTTTGAAAATGTTAAAATGAGACAGTTTTTAAGAAATTGTTTTCAAAATGACTAAGGTGGAAAAACTGACATGAATTTGAGCTCCATTTCAGTGGTGTTGAACCTGCAATTTTTGCCAAAAAAGTTTGTCAAACATTTTTCCAATGTCTATTTAGAAGCTACCAACCAATGATCCAGGGCCCCACTGTCTGAGACACTGTACACACAGATAATAAAAAAGATAGACTGAACACTCTTTGAAGTAGGTACTAAGTGGGCACACTTAAGTGCATTCCACTTCTTGAGAGAGTATATCACTGGAATTGGTAATAGTGGAATTAGTAGTATTCCTGTATATGTCATGTGAGTTAAAAATCAGTCCCAATATCCATAATTAACCTTTTGATAATTTCTTATATTCTATTTTTCTAACAAGATTGTGGTGAGAATTTGTTGTTGTTCTATTTTTGCAAGAGATTAAAATGAACTTTGGGTTTGCAATGAAAAATCTCATTTCAAATTAGAGATCCCTTCTCGGCTGCAATAGATATTGCCTAGAGAATAGGACCAGGAGAATGTTTTCATAAAAATATTCAGCCAGGAATCCTTTTGTATCTCATATGGGAAAGAGCCCTTATTTTTTTCCAGACTTAAAAAGAAGCTTGAATTACTTGCATGAGAAAATTATTTTCACTGTCATTGCTTTGTGAACTACATTAACTTCAGAACTGCAAGATGTTCCAAAGAGAATACTTTACAGGATTTGGTTAAGGTTTGGCTCTCCCCAATTCCACTGGGAGAATATGTTACATTTGTTCACAATACAGATGCAAGGAGAAAAAGGAATGGAAAATAGACAGCGAGTAAAATTCAATACAATTGAAATTTGCTCCATAGCAAAGGAGACACCGTGAATATAAAATGAAGTACCAGAAAACATAAAATAAATTGTAAATAAAATATAAGCAGGTACAACATACCTTGGATCAGAAGCTGAGACTTTTATTATGAAAAACTTGCTCAAAACACATACACAATACAGACTAGAAAAGCATGTTTAGCAACCCAATTAGGCCAATTAAAATATTTTTCAGAAAAGCATGATGAGAATAAAATATATGCTGGGTACCTGTTGTGACCAGGGTCCTAGTGCGGAGCCAGCTGTGGTCACTGAATTATACTGAACTGCAAAGAATGGGGACAACAATCCCCATAAAGCTAGTGGATATTCCAATATTTAGATTTACCAAGCCAGCATAAAACAGCTTCTTTATTACCTTACTGGTTACTCAGAAGTCCAAACAACACAGTTCCCTTAAAGTCATCCAGCCTCAGGCCTCCATCCAGGTATCCACATCAAATATGATGAACATTTCTGTAAATCTTATTTCATCATATAAAAGAAAAGGCTCTACCAATCCCCAAAGGATCGGACACATTACCTCCCAGGTTATTGAATATTCCAGATCTTACTCAAATACATGCTACAGCCAATTCTTATTAATTAAACTAGACTTTATTAAAAAACAAAAGAGAGAGAGTATGGTTAAAATATCAATATACATACAGCCATGATTTCAATTCATAGCGGAGATGGTGAGCTTTGTAGTTGCAAAGAGTTCTTTTAGAAATAGTTCATAGGTTATAGTCCAATGTCCAAATATCATATTCAGGGCGTACCAGTATAACTGGGACCTCAGTCTTGCGACTCAAACTTCCCCTGATGAAGCCTAAGCAGATCTGAGAAGACAGAATCAGGACCCAAGGATCTTTTATACAATTTCATGTCTTTTGACAAGTTGGAGTTCAAAAGGTAATTACCATGACTTTGAAGGAGGTCCATCACCAGTACTTAGCTATAGAATTAACATAAGGCAATTTGCTTGTTCCTCCACCATTCACAGATTATTTGCTGTACATTTCAAAGAGAGATAAATACAGAGATATCCCGTGTTTACAATTCATTTAAATGATAGGATCTTCTTTTGACCTCTGAATTATAAGAATACAGAATAGACAGGGACTGTTGATTACATTGTTGACCCTACTCATACATACGTAAATACACAAAACCACAAACATTATCTCTCCACATGTGTTTTGAGGGTTATTTATTTTGCAGGATGTTTAACCCTTTCTAGCCATGCGTCACACTTGTAATTAAGCTAAGTAACTATGCTGGATACAATGGGTCTTCTTGGCTTGTGTGTCAGGACCACTTTGTGTGTAGTGGCTCCTAGGCTTCTTGCCACCAGCATAGAACAACACCTAGAAATCCAAAGCTTCCATAACTGCTCCTTGCGGCCATTGATATCTGTTCAGGTTGCTGTAAATTGTACCAAAGCACTGGCCCAGTGCAAAAATGCCCAAGGATAAAAGAGGGTAAAGGTGTTTAAAGATAATCCTGCACTGAGCTGTGTTGTTCTTCTCAGCAGCCCAATATTTAAATATATAGCTCCATTAAAGCAGCCCCTCCTTTTTTCTTTCAATTTTTTTAGCAGTTATAGTTATTCAATGATGGTGTCTGGCTATCCATCAATATTCTTCCAATTTGATAAGAAATTTGGCTTTGAACAGACTTTGCTGATCTCTGACTTTCTTTTCCTTTTTAAAGGACCCCATTGACAAGAAATGAGATTGAAATGAGACTATGGCAGTGAATTCGGAAGCTGGTCAAGAGTATGCTTTAATTTACTACCACTAGCAGTTATAAAAATATTTCTCACTCACTTGTAGCACCAGCAAGTTGCCTACGGGAAGTGGAAGTGACTATTTATCTTTTCTTTCCCTTGTGTTTTTCTTGACCATTGAGATAACTAAAATTTCCAGGATCAAATTCTGCCCTTGGATATAGACACACAATGGTCACAGACTTCAGTGAAATGTACATGTATCTGAACTCAGATTTCTGCCCTAGACTAAGAAATCATAGGGACAATAGATGTGAAAATGATGTGATTTTCACTTGGTTCTGGCTGACCGTCTCTGAACATCCTGCCCCATTTCAGTTTGGGAACCTGACCAACTGGCAAGTTTGTCCCAGAAAAACACCCGAAACACAAAGTAAATCACGACTCAAAACTTGGAAAGGAGGAAAGCTGGAAGATTGATACTGAACTATTTAATGAGGGATTGACAAAGCAACTGTGATTAGAAAAAGGAAAAAACAATGACATGGAGGACGATTAATGCAACTATGTAGTCATGAATTATTTAGCAGCCTGGATACTTTAGCTGTCAGGACTATGGTTGCCTGCCCAGTTTTTATTTTTGCACTACCAGAAGCTTTCCATTTCTTGCTCTCCACTAGCTGGTATTATTTATTTTTGTACACTTTTGTGCACTCCATGCACAATCTTTTCTGCCTATTTCAAGCATACAGAGCTAGAGGTAAAAGAAAGTGCCTGACAGACATAAAACTTAAATAAGCTGCAAAACTGAAAGTAACTTTTGGCTTGAATTTAAGAATAAATGTTGCAGAATGAGTAACAGTTTAATGTACAGAATGTTTCTTGCAAACAAAATCAACGCCTTTTTAGAACCTTATACTGGTGTGGACAACAAGGCAAGTACCGAAAAGTACCCATTTCTGAGAACATTTACTTGAAATTAAATATGAATTCACTGTGGCTGGACTGAACTTCTTTGGGTGCTGTTTCCAGAAACTTTCAAATAATCAAGCTTTTTGGACTTACACAAGCACTTGCTGAAAGTGAATTTTAGGTTTGTGTACTCACGTGCACAAATTTTAAACTCACACATGAATATTTGCTTCAAAAGAATGTGAAATGGGGCATAGATTGGCACAGTAAGGGGACATAATTCCCAAAATCCCATATCACACACACACAGACACACACACCCACACCCCGTATGACTATATGAGAGGGAACCTAAGGGTAGGTCTTTATTAGCAACTGTACATTAGTCCATGTGAAAACTTGTGCCATAACTTCCTTAATGTCCACACTTAAACACCTGAAACATGTCTCAAGATGACTACAGGGTGACTTGACAGGTTTGGGTCAGAACATGCTTTAGCTGTGATACAACCCCACACCCATATCAGCTTGCAGTGTAAACAGGGATAAGGGGTGTGTACCATGTCTTGAATTTCAGTAGCATTCCACCCCATTCCCACAATGCACTGAACTTTTTTCTTCCTGACCCTTACACAATCTTGTCCCTCTGTGCATTTATCAGTTGGCAGTCAGGAAGTGCTAGTCCCTCATGAGACTATGCAGACCCAGAAGGTGTGGGTCAAAGGGCCCCAGTTGGGGAAGGGAACACAGTTGCTGAAAATATAGTTGGCTGTCTAAGGAAAAGTTAATTACAACAGTCTTTTCTCCCTTGGAAGTTTACAGTTTCAGTGCTTTTCACAACCCCTGATCTTCCCATCCCCTTGCAAACTGGAGCTGCGTGGAAGTGTGTGTTCGGGGGAGGTTTCAATGAAAGAAGGTCCCAAATGTACACAGTTGTACAAAATTTACAGTTGGTTGTCTAAGGAAAAGTTAGGTATAGTCGTCTTCTGTCCCTTGGAAGATTAAAGAGTCTTTACAGTCTCTGTCCCTGGTTCTCACAGAACGTCATTGTCCCCTGTCATGCATGCCTTCTCATGAGGGGAAAAGACAAACCGTGGGCAGCATTCTCAGTTGTGAACAGTTATTTTAGTAAAATTACATTGTTGTTCTGATTTCAAAATCTTTCCATTAAACCTTCTATCTTATACTTTTAATAAACATGTTTCTTTGTTTAACTGTTTGTTGGTCCTCCTTCCTAATGATGAATGAAGGTTTTTTTTCGGAATGGGCTGCACGTTTACTACCTCATGTAATGGAATGGTGTGTAAAATTATGGTTCCAGCATAGTGCAAATAATTTTGAGCTTTTCCTCCTCCTCCTCTTCCCCCACCCAAAAGGCTCAGAAATATCTTTCAGATACATGGAATGGATGGGGAAAGTGCAGTGTTTGTGTTATGTATATTAGAAAGCACCACTATTTGGCAACATGGCAGATGCCAAAACACACAAAATAGGTCAGTCAGTCTCTTAAGGGCTTTATGAAACGTGTTGAAAATCAAAACCAAAAAACAATAAAAGAAAGAGTGAAAATACGGGCAATAACAGCATCTGCCAGTACTCTGTTCACAAACACCGGTCCCCATCAAAGAAATCTATGCAGTTTCAACCATACTATGGATTAGTGCTCTGTAACATTTGTTATTTGAATTTAGCACTACTGACAATAAAAAGTAAAAACAACAATAACAACCAAGCCACAAACCCTACAATGACTGTGATACTACCTTCCCCAACGCAAACAGGAATAAGCTCATTACAGAAGTTTAAGTACTCCCCATAAGAGAGGTGTCTAAAGAACCATGAATAATGTAGCCAAAAAGATTGTGCAATGATCGCATAACAACTTGGACACTACCCTTCACAGAACAAACTTAACCACAAATTGATATCCCAATTGAGGTGCCCTGCTATAATTGTTTTTAATGTGTGCAATTTCACAGGAATGAACGGCTAATGACCTTCAGCTGCAAGGAAACAACCATCACAAAACTGTGTAGCCTCATAAGTATGTACCAGTCTTCCCTCATGTGCAGTTCCAGAAGTTGTACAGTATGCTAAGGTGTCCCTTGGCACAGGAAGATGTCGTCCTCTGCCTCCCTATTGTACCAAAATGTGTGCACATATGGCATCCACGATTTCTCTTGCACATTGGGAATGAGGACCAGTGTGCATGTGGATGGGATCCTACAGAGTTTGTAAACCAGATGTGTCCTGAGTCCATTCAGGAAGGAAGCACTCTCCTTTTAACCTCATGTAAGTATTATGTAGTGCACAGCAGATGACGATTATACAAATGGTGTGTGCCACATTGACATCCAGATGGGTGAGTAGGCAGCACCAAAGGATTTTCCCACAAAATGTGAACTCCAGAAACATTCTACAGCTACCTAACTTATAACTGAATTCCCTTTTTCTGGGGTCACTGATTTCAGGGTACAGTTACATGAGCCTAGTTAGGGTCAGGTAACGTTTGGAGAGACCCACCATACAAAACCATATGATTCCTGGGAAATAAAGTCCCTTCTTCCCTCACTCTCTTCAGCACCTTTGTGTCATGAACCTTTGCAGAGTTTCCCATGTTTGTATTTATGAATCTGCCTTTGTGGTTGTGACGTTCTGTACCTCGGGAGAACACCGAGCACCCCCATGTTCATCCTTATAATATGATTATGTGCTTTCTAATACAAAGTTTGTCATGTTGGGTGTCTTCGGAAGGCTCATGATGCACTGAACATTGCTGTTATAGTAATGTTATAGGTTGTAATTTCATGTATATAGTTATGAGGTTGAGAATATATCCTCATGGATTAAAACGAGACAGGCAAAAACTCTTCAAGAGCAGAGGGGTAGTTCACACTTCATCAGGGCATGTATGGGACAAACCCAGTCCAGCCTCACAGGTACAAAGGGCACTGGCCCCGGGGGGGTGGGGTGGGATGGAGGGAAGCCAAGAAGGAAGAAAGAACATGATAAAAGGGAGAGACGTTTGCCAGGATCTCCCCTTTGATTAGCACTTCAATCGCTTGGTGGTGGTCGTGTCTGTAGATGTAGGTGGAAGAGAGAGGAAGAGCATGGCAAACATCTCTCCCTTTTATCATGTTCTTTCTTCCCTCTTGGCTTTGCCCTCCCCCCCCCCGCCCCCCCTCAGAGTCAGGTGAGCATTACCTTATCACAGTCCCAAACTGACCAAAGGAAGGGGGGTGACTCACTCAAGAGTCCAACAGATCCTTTGTTGTTGCCTAAGCCAGTGTCCTATTACTATAACAACGATTACTATAACATTACTATAACAACAATGCTCAGTGCATCATGAGCCTTCCGAAGACACCCAATATGACAGACTTTGCATTAGATACCACACAAACATATTATAAGGATGAACATGGGAGTGCTGGGTGTTCCCCCAAGGTACAGAACGTCACACCGCCCCCGTTAGTTTACTGCAAGAGGGTTAGTCACTGACTGTCTTGAAGGCAGTTTGTGTTATAGTTCTTTTGGCATCCAGCCATTCAGGCCATGAGGCTGTGTGCCTCTGTTTCTCCATTCACACACAGCAAACGAGGTTGTTTATGGTTTCTCTGCTATGATAAACTTTAAACCTGTTTACAGGTATTAATTGAAAAGTAGCATTATCATAAGGTTTAACATCCATGTCAAAATTCTTATCCCCAAAACTTAACATTAATACCAAATTTTTTATCTCAGATGTGTGTTTAGAAGTATCTTTATGATACCACACCCTCTGTTCAGATATTCTAGTTTGAGGTTAGTTTGTTCATTACACATGGTGTCCTTTGACTCTCTCCCATGTAATCAGTCCCTGGCTTTTCCTTCCCTCCAGTGTTCCCCTCTGTGTGGGCTCTTAATTTAATCATGTTTCTGGAATTTTGGTGTCTCGGACTCTGGCAAGATAAGGTTTCAGGGGGGTCCTGCACATTGGCCAGCCCTTTGGGGAGCGGTCTCCCAACCCCAGGACTGTACATATGCAGAAAATCTAGCTCCCCTTTTGGGGTTACCGTGTGTTTCCCCCTCCCAGCACTGAGTCCTTCCCTGCCCCCTAGAGGGCTGTGATCTGTGCTCTGTGGGCTAGGTGTGTTTACTCTATGATCAGATGCACCTTTTCCCAGCAGCGTTCCCATAACTGCTCTCTGTGTTTCACCAGCCTGGGAGAAAACACCCGTTTCTCTGTCAGTTGGGTCACTTGTATTCTGGCAAACTACCACCAGGCTATTTCCTGGTCCTAACTCCTCTGTTATCACAGGCGTTGGAGCTGCATCTTGATTTAAAGAGACACAGTTACTTTCCAAAAATGTATCAGAAGTAGAATCCTGAAAAACTGGGACCCTGGATTGGGGTACCCTCTGCCACCCCTTTCTCTGTCCCTGAGAAGTCAGCTATGTGACTTCTCCCCTCCAGGAGGTCAGTTAAACAGTTCCTTCTCAAAACCCGTGTCACAGGCTGAGTGCCTGGGTGCACGGATGCTGACCCAGCCGTCCTCCTAGTGTCCTGGGCATCCTGTCCCATGTGACTAGTGAGGAGACATTCCTGTACCCCCACTATTCCTTCCCCACTTTCCTCCTCTGGGCCCCCTGCTAAGACACATTTCTCTGTGCGCCCTAGGAAGGGTTCTGTCTCTTGTTCATCTGCAAAACTCTGCCAGCTAACAACTGGGGCAGTTTCCTTAATCACTGACAACACCTCTCCTGCCCCTGCACCTGAGGGCATGTTGTTTTCTGCTGGAAAGGAGCTAGTCTCAGCCCCTCCCATACTTGGAAGCACCCTGCTTCCCTGTCTTACAGAGTCACAGGAATCCTCACGCACCTCAGTGGTTTCTGAGATTCCCTGCCCCTTCCCTGGGCTCTTCTCTGGGACACATTTCTTTATGCTCCCTAGAGCCATGTTTGTCTCTGGTTCAGCTGTGACCTGCTGGCAGCTAACAACCTGGACAGTTCTCTCCCTGGCAGGCATTACACCCCCATCCCTTCCTGATGTGGTGTTGCCTCCAGCTGCAGTGCAGGAGTTGGTCTCAACCCCCCTCCCCCTGGAAGCATGTGGCTTCCCCCTGCTGCCGAAGAATCAAGGAGACTTTCTCCCATTCTCTCAGCACTTCCTGAGAACTTACCCTTTCCCTCAGGGGTCCCAGGATAAAATTCCCTCCTGCTGCAGGTAAATACTTTAACCTGAGCTACACGGAAAACATCATTACCAAGAAGCAGGTCGACTAGGAGGTGTTCTATTACCCCCACAGTCAAAACACTTTCCAAACCACATGGATTTTAGCTAGTGGAATCTGCTTTTGCCCACCCCCACAATCTCTGCCATTTGGCAAGGCAACATCCTGGCCTTTGGGACCACACTCTGCTTAACCAGAGAGATCTGGGCCCCTGTATCCCTCCCCACTTCAGAGTCAGGTGAGCATTACCTCATCACAGTCCCAAACTGACCAAAGGAAGGGGGGTGATTCACTTGAGAGTCCAATAGATCCTTTGTTGTTGCTTAGGCCACTGTCCTTTGTTCCTGTGAGGCTGGGCTGGGTTTGTCCCATACATGCCCCGATGAGATGTGAACTTCCCCTCTGCTCTTGGAGAATTTTTGCCTGGGCTTGCTTTAAGCCATGAGGACACACTCTCAGCCTTATAACTATATACATGAAATTACAACCCATAACATTACTATAACAACATTGCTCAGTGCATCATGAGCCTTCCGAGATGACAAACTTTGCATTAGATATCACACAATCATATTACAAAGATGAACATGGGAGTGTTAGGTGTTCCCCTGAGGTACAGAACATCACAGTGTTTCCCTAAGCCTTTCAGAATAACTGAATCGAAACCTTTTCAGTTGACATACTCAGTTTCCCCTTGGGATGGGCATACTATTGGGATAAGAGTGCCAACAATGTCCCTGCACAGTCCAGGAACTCCATCCTCTGAAATACAGCTATTATTTCTGGAACTTTTCATATGGCAACTAACAGTGGGTAAATAACAGTGTTAATTGCCTCTCAGATCTGCACACCCACAACCCCAGTAGTGGACTTTCCAACCCTAAAGTGGTTTACAATAAAACTATAGCTTTCTCATGTAGCCAGCTTCCACGGGGCAATCACAAGCCAATTCTGAACTATGGCTTCCCTGAACTGAGGGTTTGTCAACACTGGCACTTTACAGCACTGCAAATTTCTTGCTCAGGGGTGTGAAAAAACACCCCCCTGAGCACAGCAAGTTTCAGCGCTGTAAAGTGCCAGTGTAGACAGTGCTGGTAGCTACTCCCCTCGTGGAGGTGGTTTTTTTAGAGCGCTCCCAGCGCTCTGCCATGACAACACAATCCATGTTAAAGCGCTGCTGTGGCAGTGCTTTAATGTTACCAGTGTAGACAAGCCCTGAGTGTTCAGGCACTGGAAGGTTTGTGCAAGCTCTTCACACAGCTCCATGAAGGTCTATTTTCCTATTTGGAAGCTCTGAAGCCACTGCTGGTCATCCCAGGTTTTCAAGACAATATGATCCCACCACACTGTACTTGTTTTCCTGCACCAGAAGTGACATCCACCAAAGGACACACTGTGACAGTACTGGCATTCACCATATCTATACAGTGGGATCTGAATAAATTGTCATTGACTCTCAGGGTCAACCGTCTTTGACGTGTCAGAAAATGCTGCCTACATTCCATCCAACATCTTGCCAAGAACCTAATCCACCGTATAACCATTTTGTCCCGCAATAAGGAGCAGGAGCATAATCAGATCATCACCCAGTTGCTCCATGCTTTTCACCCAGTTTTGTATAATTTGCAGGGAATAACAGTGAGGGGCAAAGTTATCAGAAACTGCCATTGGAAGATGTGTAAAGGGGGGGCTAACACCAACAAAACACAGCAAAATGGTTCCTAGAGTGTCTCCCTGTTATGTACTGAACACTGGGATTCCGCCCCTGAAATGGTAGCACTAACATCACATTGCTACAGCAGCAGTGTGGACACAGGTATACACATGTACACAGCATTCTACCCATGTCCAGCACAGCATACATGGACTCACAGGTGTGGGTATGGAGAACACATGTGGTCACAAACATAATCCAGTACTCAGGTATGCATGCAGTTGTAAACAAAGCCTAACTTTACATTTTGCATTGAGCAAATAAATGTTATTGTAGCCTAATTTTTATAGGAATGATGCCTCAAGTGAGACCAGTTTACAAGAAAGGAAAATAGCTTAAAATATTCTATAATTATCTAATTCTTCTTATCTTCTACCTCATCTTGAAAGATCTTACTTGTTTGTTCAGGACATCCTTCTAATTATAATAGTTATGCTCATCCAGTCAAGAGACAGGAATGTTATCAAATGATTTATGTGACCAGTCCCAATTATTCAACACAGCTCAAGTATTAAGTGTCAAATATTCATAGTGAAGTGTGCATAGAGCTGGTTGGGAATTTTTGGACTGAATGTATTTTTTACCAGAAAATGGGAATTAACTGAAACTGTTCATGGGGAAAGTTAAAGGCTGGAATCAAAATGAAACATTTTGAAATTATTGAAACAAACCCTTCTGATTGACCCAATCCATTCTTGTTCTGGAAAATTGCCAAAATCTTGACTTTTCATCCTGATTCAGGATAGGAAAATATTTGAAATCTCAAAAGTCATTGTGAGTTGCAAGATGGAAAAAACATTTTTCACTCAGCTCTAGTTTTCCATGATCAGTCCACTGAGTAGAAAATAAATGCATAAGAATGTAGGAATTGCCCCACTGAATCACAGCAGTGGTTTATCTAATCCAGTATCCTGTCTCCAACAATGGCTAAGCTTCAGAGGAAGGTGCAATAAATTCTGCAATAGGAAGGGATATTCTCCCATCTATGAATGTCTCATGCTAATATCTACTATTATAGATAGGCTTAAGACCTGAGCATAAGGTTTCATATCCCTCTCCATTGCTATTTTGTTCAGTCTATTCATGGACAATTTGCAAACACAAAAAAGGCTAAATGCACCAAGTAAATTACTGGCTGCAAATTATTCACTGAGTTCTGTTATGTATTTCTATGTTGTGCTATAGCTGACCCCTCTTTGATGAGTTATTTTAATCTAAAGTGGTTTAATGTTTTTTATGACCAACGCATGACCAACAATACTCCGCTCCTCTCAGCACTACAGCACCTACCATGAGGGCAGGATTTTGTCCTTAGGTTGTAAGTGAGAAAGTATTTATGCAATGAATGCAGAATTAATAGATTTGGAGACTGCTGTTATCAACTCTGATTTTTCTAATTATTTGAAGGCTTCATATCATACTTTTACACAATTTCTCATTAGAGCTGGAATTATAACAAAAAAGCTTATCTGATATTATTAGACTGTGGTTTGGAATGTTCTTGCAGTACTTATTCATTATATTAAATGTATATTAACATCAGTACATCATTTTTGTAGAGCACAAATGCAAGAGGTGACCTTCTCTGCAGGAAGCTAAAGAAATTCTGGATACAGCCTTCCATGGTTACAGGGCTACCTGCACCTTTGGCCCCTTCTGGTTGTGGCATTCTATACTATGGGGGAGTGTCTTGTACCCCCCATATTCCTCATCTGTATATATAATTGTGATCTTGCATATAAAGCATGCCACGTGAGGTATCAGGGGAAAGGTTATGACATGCTGAAAGTCATTTTTCTATCCATAGGTGTATATCATTAATGCATATGAAGTTATGAGAATTGTGTTGTCTGATTGTCACTAAAACATGCTGTACGTTGGGGAATTAGCCAGATATTAGCACCCCAGAGAAGGCAGCAAGGAAAGTAACCAATGCCCGGGTGGGGTTTCAAACAACCCATCTGTGACGGGTTGGTTCACAGAAACCCCCTTGGGAGCTGCCAGCTGATGTGCAAAGGCTACCTCTGGTTCTATTCTCCCCTGTCTGCTACTGGTGGTTCCAGCACTCAAAGTCTTGCTGAAGCCAGACACGCCTATCTGCTCCAGACACAGACCAGAGTCTGAACCACCTGTCCCAAAGCTGCAGGGTTTACCTGAGAACAGCTCACAGAAGCCTGCTTGCCCTTAGCACTCAGATGCCCAATTCCCAATGGGGTCTAAACCCAAATAAATCCGTTTTACCCTGTATAAGCTTTATACAGAGT
Source organism: Platysternon megacephalum (assembly GCA_003942145.1). Classification (NCBI taxonomy): domain Eukaryota; kingdom Metazoa; phylum Chordata; order Testudines; family Platysternidae; genus Platysternon; species Platysternon megacephalum. Next base: position 3,873,710 of record QXTE01000084.1, read on the forward strand.
AAACTCATAAATTGTTCGCCCTCTATAACACTGATAGAGAGATATGCACAGCTGTTTGCTCCCCCAGGTATTAATACATACTCTGAGTTAATTAATAAGTAGAAAGTGATTTTATTAAATACAGATAGTAGGATTTAAGTGATTTCAAGTAGTAACAGACAGAACAAAAGAAGTTACCAAGCAAAATAAAATAAAATACGCAAATCTATGTCTAATTGCACTAAATACAGATAAGATCCTCACCAGTTCCAAAATGTTCCCTTTTACAGGCTAATCTTCTTTTAGCCTGGGTCCAGCAATCACTCACACCCCCTGTAGTTTCTGTCTTTGGTTCCAATTTCCTTCAAGTACCTTGGGGGGGTGGAGAGGCTCCTTCTTTAGCCAGCTGAAGACAAAATGGAGGGGTCTCCCACAGGTTTAAATAGACTGTCTCTTGTGGGTGGAGACCCCCTCCTCTCCCTCTGTAGAATCCAGTCACAGAATGGAGATTCGGAATCACATGGGCAGGTCACATGCCCATGCATGACTCAGGACTGCAGGTAGCAGCCATTACCCACATGCTGCCTTGAACGTCCTCAGGTAGACTTCTAATGTGGATTGGAATCTTCCAAGCTCTTTTGTCTGTTAAGTGCCCCCTGACTGAACACCTAATTTGCACATTCCTTTCCCAAGAAGTCATCAAATGTTCTAACTGAGGCCCCTTAGAAATCAAGCAATCATACAGCCAATGTTCATAACTTTAAACACACAAATGGTGCCTGCATACAACTAGGGTGAACATAACCAGTAAATCACAACCTTTACATAGATGTGTTACATGGCCTATGTAGCAAAACCCTATTCCAGTTATATTATACATACATTTATGAGCCCCTTTATGGGGTACACTGTCACACCATCAATAGCCATTGTCCAGCAAGGGAGCTACAATTCACCTGCATGAGGCCACACCAGGGGGACTGCTCAACCTTGCCTGGAGATTCAGCAATGCCCACCAGACATGCCTGAATTTGTCTTCCCCAAGCACACTGACTGATGGAATAAACAGAACACAGGGAACCCATGCTTGGCCTTTCTCCTGCCCCCACCTATGCTGCAAGTAACAAGGACATTCTGAAGACTCCAACAGAGGGGACTGGTCCAGGTTTCAAGAGCGAAACCTGTGTACTATGAACTGCAATATCCAGTGGGGTGAGAAAAACTGCTTAATGAGTGGCTCTGGGAGCATTCATGCAATCTAGCTGGGTGTGGGGCTCCACATGATGTTGTGCTGAGTGATCACAGCTCCTGGAGGGGTTTGCGGCTTGTCACGAGCAAAGCATCGTGAGAGACAGCCCAGGCTGATGAGTTAAGGGGGCACAGTGTCCCCACAGTCCCAGGCTGCACCCCAGGGATCCCATCACACTGGTCTCTAAGTGCACTTCCTTAGGTCTCAAGCCTTGTGTCTTTACATCTTCTGGGATGGAATTCTGCACTTCTCCCATTTTTAGACTACACCGACACAACGAGCTAGAGGTGTGATTCCCCTGTTTATGTACACATACTTGCACTAGCTTGATGAGAGCTAGTGCGAGTATATGTACACAAGCTGTAGAATCATACCCCTAGTTTGTAGTGTAGACATAGCCTTAAACCGGACCCTGGGCTACAGCACCCTGTGTATAGACCATGCTTACCCGGCAGGTCTGACTGAATGTGGACACCAGGAGTCAGTGACCACTGGTGTATATAGTGACCAGACAGCCTTCTTAAAACCAAAGTATTGCTCATTTTAACAGTGGGAACAAAGCATTTAGAGAACAAAGATTTCAAAACAACAAGCAGTCTATACACATATCTACCTGTAATGGTGACCTAGGAAGACCTATCTTCTTTAGACACCCCAGCAGGTCTTATATGTCAGTCTGGTTCCCCTGGATGACTCCTCTCTATTTTGAGAAAGAGTTCCTTTTTAAACTGCTACTCCTTTTGATCTCCAGTGTGCATGGGCCTTTTATTGTCCTGGCATTATATTTTAACAACTCTTAAACGTTTATGGAGAAGTTGCTTACCTTGAGTCATTCTTTTCCCTTCCTGCTTGTTTTTTTCTTTCTTTCTTATAGATCCCTATTAATCTCAACCAATATATTCATATAATAAACATCACAATAATCAGATCAAAACATACTATTAATTAATTCATGTAATGCATACATCAAATTAATAATTAATGAATTATTACAGAATATCTCCAATTCCTTCACAGTGGCTACACCCAGATAAATGATGTTGTACTAGATGGACCATTGGCATGAGCTGAAATAGTGGCTTTTCTGTTATCTCTTCAGTATGTAACTCTGAAAGTCACGCAGGTATGTATTGTGACTTGCTTTTGTCTGCTCTTGAAGGAGACTAATGGGGAGACAAATGCTTCCCCCTCCACTCCACATCCACCCTGCATCTCTGTTTCAGGTGTAGGATGTGAGAGCAGGCTCTGTGTGGCATTTACTTCCCCCCTGAATGATAACTGGGAAGAGAGGAGGCAAGAAGAGGCAGGAAGTGGATAGAATCTTGTCTGCTCCCAAGGTACTGGACAACAGAGCTCAGCTGCTCTGACAGGGATAGGATGCAGCATGCTACACCTGACAAGGTCACTCCTGCTCCTACTGAAGCAATATAGTTACACACTGCCCTGCTCACACTGAACTGAGCCCAAAGGTACAACCTGTCCACAGAAAATTAAAGTTTCAACCACAAAAATGAGGAAAACAACTATGCTGTGTGGTACCAGGAATAAGGATGGAGAATGGTCGTTAAATATTAAGATCAACATGCGTGCCTAAAATTATGGTAAGATCGTATTTGCACACCTAAATAACGGCCTGATTTGCAAACTTGCTGAATACCTAGCAGCTCCTATTTAAATCAGTGGTACTTAAGATACTAAATACGATTTTAGGAGCCTACTTTAAACATCCATGTTGGCAAATCTTGGCCCCTAAGACAAAGTTATATTCCAGTTTGGTTCTGGTTATTAAAAGTATCTTGAGTTGGCTGTGACATAATCTTTTTCTTCAGTCATGAAATTCCAGTTTGAGTCCAGATGGGTAGACTTAGTGGATATGTCTCTGGTGAGACAGATATACATTCAAGTCATTCTCAACTAGAGCTGGCAGAAAAGAAAAAAATGTTGACAAAAGAAGGACAAATTTTTCATCAAGATTTGCATTATTCCCTATTCCCCCCCCCCCCCCATTTTTGATCCCCTCTATTCTTAAGCAGTGTTTGAAGGTTCTGGTTATGTGGCAGGTTAGAACTTGATTCTGGCTTGTCTCAAACTATTGAAGGGTATTTATAGGCAGCTGCTTAGATGTATTAGGGATGATTCTAATATGTTACAGGCCTTTCCAGTTGACTTTCTGCTACTGATGTCTTCAGTTCACCCACTCCCCACTGAAAGTATGGCATCAGTGATTCTGATTTTTGGTAAACAAATGTACATATCCTGAAGAAGTTATTAAGATTTCATCCTTGAGAAATATCTTTTCTGATATCCAGAGATGTATAACAAATAGAAGCTATTTGAAAGAGATAGGGAATTTATAATATTAAGCTACATTCTGTAATTTATACAAAGACCCATATTATGGGCAGTGTGGAGGTCAATGTTCAGTGACTGGAGATAACAGTGAGAATCTTTGAAGGACCCTTCCCCGCTTGCCTCTTCAGCTATATCTCATCTTGAATGCATCATCTATTCAGTAAAGAGTTCCTTCACCTTGTTCCCTGGTAGGGTCCTCCTTCAAAAGCTTCACAAGAACATCCAGTCTTTGGACTAGCACAGATGGTGGAGGTAACAGAAGCGACACAAGTATAGAGCCTCACACTGAGTGTGTGTGCTTACTGATGGCCTTCTCCTGCTCCCATTGAGGGTAAGGGCAAAACGTCCATTGGTTTCTGTAGTGCGGGATCAGTATTATCCCGTGAGAGAATGACATATATGAACAGTAGAGTGTCAACCAGCAAACATTTAAGGGAAAAACATAAAGATTACTAAAAAATATGTTAGGGCCTGTACACTTTGATTAAAGTAGAGTGTAGATTGGACCAATCACTAATAACAGGTTCTTTACTCAGGTGACTACATACAATTATTATTAAAGTTGAGATTGGTGAGTCACACAAATAGAGATATGAAGACTGTATTCATAGATACAAAGAAGTCTAAGAGCAATCGTAGAAAAGCAAGATAAACATAAGAAAACAATTGTACTTACTCGCAGCTTTATGAACATCATCAAAAGTGAAGAAGGAAAACACAGTAAGAGGAGAACATCATAAGTGGGAAGTGATGATCCAGTTTACACTATCCTATCACCGTGATGTGTCCACTAGGGGTTGAGTTGACAACCTTTTTATACCTTTTCTCCATATATCCCCTACACATCAGGGGCCATATTTAATTAGGTCTTAGCCCTCTACCCATGTATAATGTTCCAGGTAACCATAATTAAGGTTCTGGCTACTATCCTAAGATATTTGCATCAATACATTTCCTAATGATTTCCATACATAAATTTGGTTTCTCCATGGTTACAAAAAGTCCCTAAAAATCTACTAAATTAAGCTAATTTTCTAGTTTTGTGTGTATCAGAAGATGCATATTGCTAAACCTTAGAACTCTAAGTCAAACACTCATGTTAACTACTCAAACCCTGTTGACCTCAAACTTATTGCTAAGTCTATTTCAAATCCTTTTATATCTTATTTTTCTCTACTTATAGTATAGATATAATTGTTTTGATTATCACTTTCTATTACACTTTAGCTTTTTCTAACATTTAGATTATACTTCGATTTAGGTATCGACCTTCCAAGATCAGGTCAGGATGAAAGGTCAACAGGCCTAATCCAAAACTCAATTAAAAGACTCCCATTGATTTCACTGGACTTTGGATCAAGACCATAGAAATAAAAATCCCCTTGGAAAACACGAAAAGAGTTGGGAGGATTTAGGATGGCCAACATTATTGCATTTTTCCATTATTCCTGGGAGTTCAATTTTATATTACAATGTTCATGTAGTTGTTCATTATATAAAACTATGCAAACAACCTCATTGTTATGTCTGCCTAGTGAGTATGAACTGTAATGTTTTCCATCAAAACTATGGAATAATTTAGTAGACCTATGAGAAGAGATATAAAGGAAGTGCATCTCTTTCTGTTCAGCGCTCATCCCAGCTAAGGACCAGCAGAGTGAAATTCACTCCCACCACTGATTTCTGTGAGCAGCATGGATGCACTTTGAAAGAGGCGAAAGAATACTACTGAATATAAAGCTAATGAACAATCTGTCTTCTTCACAAAGCAACAAGAAGCTGTCCTTTGAGAGTTTCTTTTTTCTTTTACAACTGATTTGTGTTCCGTGAAAAATAACAGATTGTACTGAACAATAAAGCCTGCTATATGTAGGACGAGCACAAAAAATATGCATTTCATCTGATGAGGACCACAAGATTGCAATCTTATGGGAGTAATGAGAATGAGCTAAAATAGTATCATTTTCCAGTCCTACCATTGTCCCAAAAGGGATTCATGTTGTGCTATTTTCTCTTCTTTTTACAATTTGCATCACAAGGATGAGATTTTCTAATCCTTCATGCATTTTGTGAAAAATAAGACTCCACAGGACTGTCTGTGGACCATAGGAAAGCTGTATAATTTGATCGGTTGGTATAAGGGCACTGGAACAAATACATACTTGAATATGAATATGCACGTTTGAAGTAGCAAAACATACTTCTGAATTCAGATGCCCTATTATTTTCTGTAAAATCTTTTGTATTTTTATGAAAGGCTTTAATCCTTCCCCTGACACTGTTATACTAATTAAGCACTTTTACAGAATTGTGGCTCCTGAATGACAGACAAGGGTATTTGCTTCTGGGAGTGCCAATTTCTCATGGCATCCAGAGGATAAGAGGAAGAGTTGATAAAATAAAGGGATGGGTATAATAAATTATTTATTTTTATTAAATATAGGCAAGGTAAACATGGGATTGTGAGAATAAGATCAGGGGAAATGGGACGGAAAGAGAGAAGGGTTTAAAGAAATAAGAGAAAAAATATTAAGTTGAGAACAATAATCTTGTAAGAGGTAGGAATACTTTACATATGAAATGCTGAAGCCAAAGAAAACAGTATCCTTCAAGCACACTGCTGAGGATTTGCACTGATTGCATCTCTAAAATTAAGGCAAAGTTTTATTTTTCTTGGGCTTCATCATTTTATAATGGATGTGGCCATTGTTCATTTGTAAAAAGTCAGGAGTTGAACAGTTGGGGGATGGAAGTTTAATGAAAAATGTGGGGAAAAAATACTACCCATTTTTTTCTTTGAAAATTGAAATTTTAGCAAAAAATATTGTTCAAAATTAGGCAAATGTTGAACAGCTGTAGTTGGATGCAATAGGAAACCTTTTTTTAAAAAAATAAACAAATGTACTGCGGCATTCAGCTACTTTATAATATAATTCTAGGGCAGACGATACTTGATATTGGCTGGTGAAATTGTTTTCCTTACCAAAGTTGATGACCTGTGTATGGCTATTCACATGTAATCACTATACCAGATATTTATTTATTTATTATTATTATTATTCCATTACCCCACTGTACTAGGTGCTGTACTAACACAGAACAACAAGACAATCTCTTCTCCAAAAAGTTTAAAATCTAAATATAAAATAGGAGACAACAGATGGGTAAAGACAGATGGCTGAGCACAAGGAAACAATCTTATCCAGATTTGGTTTTTTATGAGCCTATGTTTCTACCATTACTTTATACCTCTTTAACTCATCAAATACATTTTATTTATCCTATTTTAAGAAAGTTGAACTATATTGTATGTATAAAATCAATTTATTCAACAGTATGCTGAATTGAAAGGAAGTATAATAAAACATATCACTTCTCTTAGTAAGTACATGTAGGTTAATAACGGAGATGAAAGAATATTTTTGCAGACACGTTAGCATCCTTACCACAGCATTTCCTGTCACATAAAAAGTGTATTATTGTTTTAGCCATCTGGCTGTTTCAGAAATAATATTAACGTATTGGAAAAGTGCCATTTTATCAATAACTTATTAATGAATGGCATATTATACATAGTTTTAAATAGACATACAAAACTTTCAACAGGCAGCAACTTTTTAAAATGATCAGTGTCCCACATGATGGTATGATTATTGGTTTCATATCTTAAATCAGAAGATATGTTCTAACACATACACACTAAAGCCTGGTCTACACTGGGGGGGGGGGATCGACCTAAGATACGCAACTTCAGCTACGAGAATGGCGTAGCTGAAGTCGACGTATCTTAGGTCGACTTACCTCGCATCCTCACAGCGCAGGGTCGACTGCCGCTGCTCCCCTGTCGACTCTGCTTCCGCCTCTCGCCGTGGTGGAGTACAGGAGTCGACGGCAGAACGACTGGGGATCGATTTATTGCATCTACACTAGACGCGATAAATTGATCCCCGATAGATCGATCACTACCTGCTGATCTGGCGGGTAGTGTAGACGTACCCTTAAACATCTAAGTGTTAAGTGCCTTAGAAATACAAGATAGACTGATGATAGAATGTACACTGTGAAAGCAGAGAAACAATGGATAATCAAATATAATCGCATAGATCAAGTTCTGCTCTTAGTTATACACAGGAGCAATTCCCATTGAAATAAAGGCTTTATTGATATGAATTTTGGCTAACTATGCTATTCACAAGTAGAAATGCCACAAGTAAGTCACTGAGGTCAGCCCAAAGGTGGACTTATAAAACATGCCATTAATCTAAAATGACTTTCCATGCATAATGATGTGTTGCTATGAAGGCCCAACATCATATAACTAGTCAAGATTATAGACAAGTGTGGTGGCCTATTAGAAAAGGGGATACTTGGCTGTCAAAGATATAAAGCTCCCATCTGTACTTCTGATGGCTTGTGACTGAGACTGCAACTTCCTGTATACAGGTAGGTTGCTGCGGCTATGCGGAGCAACACCACTGAAGTCAGTGAAAGCCCACATAACCACTGCAATCTGCTGGCATGCAAAAAGTTGCAGGATTGGGACCTAAGACCGTATGTCTAAAACACAGGCATGACTTCCATGACAAAAAACATCTCTTAGTATTTTCCCCTGTAAAAAGCCACAGTCTTTGTGATTCCTGCCAATCTGACTAAAAAAAAATTCTCCTCCAAGATTTTTTTATGGATTTGCAACGATCTATCTATCTATCTATCTATCTATCTATCTAGCTAGCTAGCTAGCTAGCTAGCTAGCTATCCAGTGTAGTGGAATACAGCTTTCTGAATTGTCTTAAGCTATTAGTTAAATATCCTTCAATTGTTTAAGCAATCTTTACTGTAAAATCAAGGCCAGGATTCCTGGATTCCATCAGTTCAGAAAGTAAGATTCTGGTGATCTTTAAAGGGAAATATACACTTGTGCTTTTTAAAAATTAAATGTACATTCATGTTCTAAATTTTAAAATGTCTAAAGTACAGTAACTCCTCGCTTAACGTTGTAGTTATGTTCCTGAAAAATGTGACTTTACGCGAAACAAAGTTAAGCGAATCCAATTTCCCCGTAAGAATTTATGTAAATGGGGGGTTTAGGTTCCAGGGAAATTCTTTTCACCAGACAAAAGGTTATATTATATATATATATATACATATACAGTATAAGTTTTAAACAAACAATTTAATACTGTACACAGCAATGAGGATTGTGAAGCTTGGTTGAGGTGATGAAGTCAGAGGGTGGAAGAGGGTGGGATATTTCCCAGGGAATGCCTTACTGCTAAATGATGAACAATCTCTCAGCTGAGCCCTCAAGTGTTAACACATTGTTGTTAATGTAGCCTCACACTCTACAAGGCAGCACAAATGGAGGTAGGGGAGACAGCATGGCAGACAGAGACACACACCCTGTGTGTGTGTGTGAGAGAGAGAGATGCACATTGCCCCTTTAAGTACGCTGACCCCACTCTAAGTACATTGCCTTTTTAAGTAGATCAGCAAGTTGAGACAGCAGCTGCTGCTAGCAAGCTCCCCTGTCCTGAGCCCTTCATGTCCCTCCCCCCCGCTCTATGGAGATGAGGTAAGTGGGGGGCAGGAGCAGGAGGCTCCCGGGAGCAACTCCAAGGCAGAGGGCAGGAGCAGCACAGGGCAGTGGGGGGAGGGACAGCTGAACTGCCAGCAATTGATAGCCTGCTGCGCGGCTGCTGCACAGGGAACTTAGGGGAGCGGGGAGCTGATGGGGGTCTGCCAGTCGACCCTGGTTCCAAGCCCCCACCAGCTAGCTGCAACTGGCTGCTCTTTCTGCAAGCAGTGGACAAAGCAGGCGGCTGCCAAACAACCTTATAAGGGAGCATTGCACAATTTTAAATGAGCATGTTCTCTAATTGATCAGCAATGTAACAATGAAACAATGTTAACCGGGACGACTTTAAGTGAGGAGTTATTGTATAGCTTATTTGCGAGTGGGGAGGGTCTCCAAGCCTGGGCGGGCTCCAGCTGTTACTCACGGTTTCTGAACCGAAAACTCTTGGTAACTTTTACTCTTGGCGAGGCAGTGGCAGGAAATCAATCAATGGGGGAAATTACCAATAGTGGTTGGCACAAACAGTACAAGAGTGCTTTCACTTAAAACTTTACTTTATTAGTCTCCAACGCTTATACACATCCGCAACAGGTTAGTAAAACACCACAAAAATCCCAGATTAATATTTACGCAATCTTGAGGAGGTCTCGAGTGGATAACTGCAAATGTCCAGTGGCCAGCCTTCCATCTGCAGGGGAACTTTAGAGGTGTCCAAGTGTTCAAGTGTCCATCGAGCTCAGATTTTCTTCCTCTTTTTATACCTAATTTGTTAGTATTACATAGTTTGTTCATCAAAAAACTGCTGAGCAGAAGCCAAGTTAAGTGTGGAGATTTCCAGCCTAATGAGGTAGAGAATTTTCCATCAGTCAGGTGAGGGAAATTTCCATCAGTTAACCAGCTGTATAGCAATAGTTAACTATTATCAGATTTTCCATCTTGCAAAACTGCATGCTTTAGAAAAAAACAACTCAAGTGAAGAGGGCAGAGGGTCATGTTTACTCCTCAAGATCACTCACTTTACTCTCCCCTCCTGTTCTGTTAATTGTGCTAAGGTTTCCTTTTAGGTGCTTTCAGCAATAAGCATAACAATTGGTATTCCAGCTGCTGACAGTGATTTAAGCATGTTACTGGGCTCTAGTCTATCAAAAATGTGCTCCTACGCAGCCCAAGCCTGAATGTCTACACTACAGTATTTAGCCCTGAAACCCGAGTCAACTGACAGTTGTGAAATGTGTAAGTATAGACATACCTTAAAAAGTATCTAGTTCACACTGATGTAGTCACATTTCAAACAGGAGTGAATTAATGCACTTCAGGTGCCTTTTAAAATGAGCCTGCAGGGGCCACATGGACTAGTTAGAATTCAACACTTTAGAGCACTTTACAGTTTACATCTCTCCTGTCCAGGCACTGGTATGGGGTAGGCAGCTCTGGGCTCCCCATCTCCCGCCCCAGCTTCCCTGGCCAAGATGGATCTGGCTCTGCTCTCTGCCTGCTACGAGAAAGCAGAAACCCTGAAATCTCTGCAGGCAGAAGGTTCAAAAGATAACTTTGATAGGGAGACATAAAACTAGCATAATATTTGAAACTAAGGGAAAAAGGAGTTCAGGAGAGCTGTCAATTTCTCAAGGAAAAAATAAACTATCCCAATGTGAAGGAAAGATAAGACTAGTAAGAGGCCAATACAACCCCATCAGGAGCTCTTTAAGGACTTGAAAATCAAAAAGGATTCCTACAAAAAGTGAAATATGGACAAATTGCTAAGTAGGAGTACAAAAAGTATAGCACAAGCATGTAGGAACAAAAACAAAGAGGCAAAGGCACAACATTAGTTTAACCTAGCAAGGGACATAAAAGGCAATAAGAATAGGTTCTTTAAATACATTAGGAGCAAGAGAAAGATGAAGGAAAGTGTTGGTCCTCTACTTAGCAAGAAAGGATAGCTAATGCCATCAAGAAAGCTATGGTATTTAATGCCTATTTTTCTTCAGTCTTCACTAAAAAGGTTAATGGTGACCAGATACTCAAAACAATCAATATTAACAACAAGAGAGAAGAAATGCAATCCAAAATATAAAAAGAACAAGCTGAAGAATATTTAGATAAGTTAGATGTATTCCAGTCAGCAGGGCCTAATGAAACCCTAGGGTACTTAAGGAACTAGCTGAAGCAATCTCAGAACAATTGGCAATTATATTTGAGAACCCCTGGAGGATGGGTGAGGTTCCAGAAGAGTGAACAAGGGCACACATAGTACCTAACTTTAAAAAGGGGAACAAAGAGGACCCAGGAATTATAGACCAGTCAGCCTAACTTCAAAACCTGGAAAGATATTGGAACAAGTTATTAAACAATCAATTTATAAGCACCTAGAAGATAATAGGATTATAAGTAATATCCAGCATGGATTTGTCAAGAACAAATCATTCTAAACCAACCTAATTTTCTTCTTTGACAGGTTTACTGGCCCAGTGGGTGAGTGAAAGCAGGAGATGTGATACATCTTGATTTTAGTAGGTTTTTGACACAGTCCCACATGAACATTCTTATAAGCAAACTAGGGAAATGTGGTCTAGATGAAATTACTATAAAGTGGGTGCACAACTGGTTCAAAGACCATACTTAAAGAGTAGCAATCAATGGTTTGTTGTCAAATTGGGAGGATGTATCTAGTGGGGTCCCACAGGGGTCAGTTCTGAATCCAATACTAGTCAATATTTTCTTTAATAACTCGAATAATGGAATGGGGACTATACACCTCTACCTCGATATAACGCTGTCCTCGGGAGCCAAAAAATCTTACCGTGTTATAGGTGAAACCGCGTTATATCGAACTTGCTTTGATCCACCGGAGTGCACAGCCCTGCCCCCCCGGAGCACTGCTTTACCACGTTATATCCAAATTCGTGTTATATCGGGTCGCGTTATATCGGGGTAGAGGTGTACTTATAAAATTTGCAGATGACATAAAACTGGGAGTGGTTGCAAGAACTTTGGAGGAAAGGATTAGAATTCAAAATGACCTTGACAAACTGGAGCACAGGTCTGAATTCAACAACATGAAATTCAATTCAGACAAATGAAAAGTAGGGAAGGAAAAATCAAATTATCAACTACAAAATGGGGAATAACTGGGTAGTTAGTAGTACCATTGAAAAGGATCTGGGAATATGGTGAATCACAAATTGAATGAATCAAGAATGTGATGCAGCTGTGAAAAAGGCTAATATCCTATATTAACAGACTGTTACATGTAAGATAAGGGGGGCAATTGTCCCACTCCATTTGGAACTGGTGAGGCCTCAGCTGCAGTACTGTGTCCAGTTTTGGGCTCCACACTTTGGGAAAGATGTGGACAAATTGGAGAGAGTCCACAGATCAACAAAAATGATCGAAGGTTTACAAAAACTGACCTCTGATGAAAAGTTTAAAAAACTGGGCATGTTTAGTCTTAAGAAAAGAAGACTGATAACAGTTTTCAAATATGTTGAGGGCTGTTAAAAAGAACATGGCGATCAATTGTTCTCTATCTCCACTGAGAAGGACAAGAAGTAATGGGCTTAATCTGCTGCAAGGGAGATTTAGGTTAGACATCAGGAAAAACTTTCTAATTATAAGGGTAGTTAAGCTCTTGGAATAGGCTTCCAAGGCAGGTCGTGGAATCCTCATCACTGCAGGTTTTTAAAAATAGGTTGGACAAACACTTTTCAGGAATGGTCAAAGTTTACTTGGTCCTGCCACAGAAGGACCAACGCTGGACTTGATGACTTTTCAAGGTCCTTTCCACCCCTACATTTCTATGATTCTACTATTCTAAATTTGACATGGGTTGAATTGTAAATTAGTTGGAGTATTCACCGTAGACCCAAATAGTTTCATAGCCTTCAGCCATGAATGAGTTTCTAATATAATCCTTGATCCAATTAATATTGGATTGGGCCCTTAGGGCCCTATTCTCCTTTATGAGGCAAGAAGACTCTGCAAACTGAAACCCACTGAGTTACCTACATTCTTACATCAATGGAGTGAGGTTTGTCCTCCGTCACAAAACAGTGTTCCCACTTGTCTTTTGGACACCTAAAATCTGTGAGGGGATCCTTAAGAAGCAAGGGACATCTTCACACAAATAGACCTCTGCTGGCTTTTCAGCACCACCAGGGAGCACTGACTGCAGCACTATGGCAGTCTGCTGTTTAGGTCAACTAGAATGGGAATGGGCTCCCTATGGCTTCTCTCTTCACCCATTTCACTTGTGCTGGGGCAGACATAATTTGGCCTATAGTAGTAAACAATAGAAAAGATTTTATTCCACCAACTGCATCCCTCTCTCCTCTGTAAGGACAAGACATAATCACCCAGATATTTTCAAATCAAATAACGTTTAATCTCAGCAAGATACAATCTGTGAAACCAGATTTGTGAATCTAACTTTGAAACAGTAAATGTACTTTCAACTAGGTAATGGGCTTTGGTGCACATGCACACATCCCAGTATGCCACTTATGGCCCTTGGGCCATTCTAAGAAATATAGTTCCCAGGAGGGACAGAGATTCCAGAGGCCATGTGACCAGGGAACCAGGTGACAGCATTTGGGAACTATACAAGGGAGCTATCCTGAGCTCAGTATAAGGGGTTGAAGCAAAACCTTGAGGGGTTATTGAGTGTTTGTAAAATGAACTTACCCTGAGGAAAGTGATTTGAGGTGACTTGTCTCTAGAACTTATTTTTTTACTTTCCTCAGCTGATGAATCTGTCCTTCAGTTTATAATCCACTAAACAGTAAAATTGCAAATCTCCTGTGCTTTGCTTAGGTATCCTCCTTAATGATGGTGGGAATTCATAATGCTCAACAATGCAGGTATCTCTTTTGATTTTCAAAATGTATTTTTACTCTTCGACTTTATACTGAACTGAAATATATCTAAAATTCCACTGTACTATACACCTAACATTATTCAGAGTTTTCTTAAGAAAAATATTGTTGATTCTGTAGCTTGAGTTTGCTTTTTTGATGTGTAACTCATACTAATTAAAAGTTTTATATCCTTTAAATAAAAACCGAAAAAGCCTTCTTAAAAGACATGACACCAATATTTCCTGATAGCTTCAGCCAGACTTTTCTAAATTCCTCTGTTTTTGTTTTTCCTTTGTGTGTTTGGGGGGAGGATCTCTACTTGTCACCTGTCAGAAATTATTCTTTGAACTTATTCCAGGAAGCTGGAATATATTTAACTACCAGAGACAGAGTCCATGATCTTTTTTTCACATCTCAGTGAAGAAAAAACAACATCTGTGCTTGGATGACTAGTATTTACCAGTGCTGAGCAAGAAATCATTGGTTTTAAGCCACATTAAATAATGAAGTTCATGATTTTTCTACTTGCATGCTTGTAAACAACAATCTTAGCATTGCCTCAGGGTAAATGCTTTAAGCTGGTTTCATACTCTGCTTAATTTCCACTTCCTACCCTTTTTATCGTTGCTTCTATTGCTCTAATTATGAATTGCCCTAAAGCATTTTGTTTAAAGTACACGACACATTGACATATCACAAAACAGATCTTCATATTGAGGCATTTTAGAGAGAAGAAAACATATATATATGTTCTTCCACCTCCTGCAGTCTTCCTTCCAGAACTGGCAAGAAACCCACTAGAATTATGTTTGAAGCAACAATAAAATCAGCCCAAATTTTTATTTTTCTAAAAGCATAGAATGCTAATTATGCAAATAGCAAACTTGTTATTGTAAATAAAATCATGCTAATAAGTAATCAGACTTAGTACCAAATGAGCCCAGCACCTTGACTGAAAATTGGATACTGTTAAACATGGTGCTAGCAACTAGAGGTGGAATAAATGTCTTAATTGATTTTGCCTTTTTCTGTAGAGATTCCACCGCGAGCAGTTTGTTACTTGTAGGACTGTTTAAATTAAACCTTTAAAAATTGCTGAGGGGTGCACCCATTAGATGTCTTCATGATTTCCCTTACTATACAAACAATAAATAACAATAATTATAAACCCAGAGGGTAAGAGTCTGAGTGACAGGGAGGATGGTGTTGTTTATGGGTATGTCTACACTGCAATGTAAGGATAGAGTTCCACTAACTTTATCCTTACATTGCAGTGTAGACATACCCATATACAACACCATCCTCCCTGTCACTCAAGTCAGCGGACCCTGGGTTAGAGAATCCAGCGCTTGAGCATTTACACTGATTGTCGACCCTAGGTTAAGAATTTTCTATCCTGAGCCTGAACCCAGCGCTCCAGCATCCACACTGCAATGCACAGACCTGAGTCCAGTCAACTATATCCCAGACTTCCTAGTGCCCTCCCAAAATGTGGATGCTCTAGCCCTTTGTTTGTGGTGCAGTATGTGAAAATTTGACTGTCCACCAAACATGACTGTTCAGAGCCAGTGGAGCTGTATCTACACTACAAAGCAATAGGAGTTGACGCATGGGTTCCAGCTTGACTCATGCTCACCCTTGGACCCTGTGTCCGAACTGTAGATTAGTCCAATTTGTTTGTAGACAGAAGAGGGGTAAGGCCTGAGTCTGAGTTTGAAGCACTTACACTGCAGTGTACACATACCCTATATGACAAGTAATAGAAAAAAATTAATTGAGAGTTTTGGGAGGCAAATAAGGTATTTGATTTTGGCTATGCTAAGTCTGTGCTGGTGGAAAGCACCCTCTGATAAATTTGGAAAGACACTTGGAGATGATGGATGGAGACATGTCAGGTATTTTTGCCTTCCTCTGCAGCGTGGGGCAAGGGTCACTTGCTGAAGGATTCTCTGCACCTTGAAGTCTTTAAACCATGATTTGAGGACTTCAGTAGCTCAGACATAGGTTAAGGGTTTGATACAGGAGTGGGTGGGTGAGATTCTGTGGCCTGCGTTGTGCAGAAGGTCAGACTAGATGATCATAATGGTTCCTACTGACCTTAAAGTCTATGATTCTATCATTAAGATGTTGAATGGAGAGTCACATAGAAATGATAGCTGAATGTGTGTGAATGTATACGTTTACTCAAGAATAAAATGCAGAGGTTGATCTGAAGGAGGATAAGGGCAGAACCCAAAGAGATATGATGAAAAGGAACCTTGGGCAGAAAGGTAGGAGGAAAATAAAGAGAGGATAAAGCAGGGGCGTAGCCATGGGTGGGCCTCGGTGGGTGCGGTCCACCCACTTAGCATCCTGGCCCACCCAAATCTGAGCCATAAAATGGGCGGGCCCAGAGCCCCCCAAATCCACAGGCTGGAAGGGGGTGAGTCTCGTGGGAGTGGGTCTGGATGGAGCTAGAACTGGGGCCATAGTGGATCCAGGCTGGGCACGTAGGTGCATGATTGGGCTGGGCATGAGCAGGGCACTGGAGACCGTGGCAGCAGCATGCAGCTCCGGCAGGACAGAGGGATGCAGATGGATGGAATCAGGAGGGGTGGGTGGAGCCCTACAGCCTTTGCGCCCTGGGTCTGTGTCTTCTGGTGCGTGTTGAGTGGTAAGGACCGGCTGGAGTGAGTAGGGGGAAGTGAGCTCCCCATCCCTCCTGCCCCTTATCCCCGTCCCCCCCGTCATCGCCCTCCCACCTGAAAGTTGGGGCCCACCCAGATTTTCCATCCTAGCTACACCACTGGGATAAGGGCATAAAAACAAAGGGGGAGGAGGTAGGGTTTCAAAGAGAAGGTGAAGAGATTTTGCACTAGAACCCAAAATGACACTACTACCTAAGTAATGCATTAAAAGCTTAGTATATTAAGCTGATTGTGTTGCCTTTTACTAATTTTGCTATTACAGAATATTTTAAAAATGATCTTACTTTGTATATTGAAGTATACACATTCTTATTCTTGAAGGATTGAAACAGATGTTATAATTTTAGGCATGTGAAAATTTCCCAATTTAGAATTGATAAATACACAGAGCTACTCACATAGTAAATATTTAAATTCGCTTATTTCCAGTGATGGCTTAAAGCTGCCTGGAGCCCAGATCCATCAAAGCGTTCAGCTCTCTGAAACCTGGAGCTCACTCACCAAGGCCCGGTTTACACTACAAAGTTAGGTCGATGTAAGTAACCTACCGTCAAGTGAATTGTGCATGTGTCTACATTAAAATTTGTCTCCCACCAGTGTAAATGCTCTGTTATGGTAATGCAGTAACATCTCTACCTTGAATGGCGTTGGGCCATGGTCGATGCAGTGTGAGTATAGACACTGTGAGACTTATGGCGACCCAAACAGTTGGGGCCTCATTCAGCTGGGGGTGAAATTTTATTGCTTCATGCAATTAAACAATTCATTCTTACTCCTGCTCCCTGCCACCCATGTCCTTGCTGGTCCATACTCAATATGGCTGGGGCTGGAGAGCAGTGCTGCGCACCGGTGCTCAAAGGCTGGATGTCAAAAATCATGTCTTGTTAAAACTTCAGAGAAGCAAGGGAAGGGATCTCTGAAACTTAACTTTTGCTTTCCGTTGTGACGATACATACAATGATACCTTTGTGTGCTTTATCTGTAGTTTCTGACTTTGCCGTCTAGAAGGGTACCACCTCTGAACCCGCGAAATGGCTGACCATGATAATGTGGAGAAAGAAGAGAACATGGGAGGATATGTTCAGCAAGACCCTGTAAGCTAGTGCTGCATCAGACCATGAACAGAGGGCCTGGAGGGTGAATATGGCAGACAGTATGGAGAAGGAAAGAGAGGAGAAGAGAAAGGTCCAGGAGTCACAGCAGGAAAAGGAGAGGGAAATGCACCAAAACATAATGGGGCTTCTCTGGAAGCAAACACCGATGCTGCAGACTGTTGTTTACCTACATGTCCAACAAGCATGACTCACTTTCTTTTGCAATCCATGAAGAACTGCATTTTAGAACCCTCATTACTCCCCCCCCCCCAATATTCTACATGGCATCAGTGGCCACATCCCTACCCCTATCACTCCATGTTGTGGCGGGGGGACAGTAAAGACAATCACAGTTTCATATAAACTGACCTGTGAGAACCATGGTTGCTGTATCTGTAGCCAAAATGAGCTGATATGGACATGAATGTTCTTTTCTCCTTGTTAAGTTCTGGTCTGTTAATTTATTTCAGAAGTTTTTATTGTATTTGCTCTTAAATTGCACATTGTTTTTTGCATTGGTTTTGCTATGCAATAAAAATCTATTTTGGTAAATAATCTTTATTACTTCACAACATATGCTGGAGAATGCCTAGTGCTACTGAAAGCACCTACTACTTCTTGTTGTACAGGGGTATAAAACTCATAGAATCAGTAACACACACAGTGTACTAACTATACATTTACAGCAATCACCACAAAATTAATAGGTGCAGTAACAGACAGTGTTATATTCATAAATGTACACCAAGTACCACACAATTCCTAACAACCTCAAAACTTCAGGGGCCAGGTGGAGCACAATCCACCATACCTCATTATTGTGGCTGACTATGGAAGTGCTCTTTCAAGGCTTCCCTCAGCCACATTGTTCCACATTGAACTCTTTTAATAGCCCTTATATCAGGCTCTTTGATCTCTGGAGACAGCCGCTCCATGATCCATTCCTGTGGCAACCTTTGCCTCACAGATGTTATGCAGAACACGGCAGGCAGCTATAACCATTGGGATATTTTTCTCAATGAAGTCCAATCTTGTGGGTAAGCAGTGCCAGCATCCCTTCAATCTACCAAAAGCACATTCAACTGTCATTGTGCACCTGCTGAGCCATAGTTGAAACTTTCTTTGGTGCAGTTGAGATGGCTAGTGTAAGGCTTCTTGAGCCAGGGAAGCAAGGGGTAGGCTGGGTCCTCCAAGATTACTACTGGCATTTCAATGTTCCCAATGGTAATCCACCAGTCAGTAAAGAATGGCTCTGCTTGCAACTTTCTGAACAGTCTTGTGTTCTTAAAGACACAAATGTCATGAACCTTCCCTGACTGATCAATATTGATGTTGGTGAAGTGTCCCTAGTGATCCACCAATGCTCGCATAACCATAGAAAAGTATCCTTTTTTTTTATGTGGCAGGGTGGGCTGGTCCTAAAAAGGGATATGCATTCCATCTATAACTCCACTACTGTTCTGGAACCCCATTGCTGAAAATCCATCCACTATATCCTGCACATTACCAAGAATCACAGTCCTGTGTAGCAGGAGACAATTAATGGCCCTGCACACTTGCATGACAATGGCCCCCCTGTGGATTTTCCATATCCAAAATGATTTCCCACTAACCGATAGCAATCTGGTGTTGCAAATTTCAACAATGTGATTGCCACTTCCTTCTCCACTGTCAGTGCAGCTCTCATTTTGGTGTCCCTGCATTAGAGGGTGGGGTGAAGTTGGCACACAAATTCAGGAATGTGGCCTTTCACATCAGAAAGTTCTGCAGCCACTGCTCATCTCCCAAGCCTACATTAGGATGTAATCCCACCAGTCAGAACTCATTTATCAGGCCAACCAGTGGTGTCCCACCGTCAGCAGCTGCTCCATGAATGCCACCAACAATCATAGAATCATGGAAGTGTAGGACTGGAAGAGACATCAAGAGGTCATCTAGCCCAGTCCCCTGCACTCAAGGCAGGACTATGTAATAACAAGACCATTACTGATAGGTATTTGTCTAACCTGTTCCTAAAACTTCCAGTGATGGAGATTCCACAGCCTCCCTCTGCAATTTGTTCCAGTACTTAGCCATCCTGACAATTAGGAAGTTTTTCCTAAAGTCCAAAGTAAATGTTCCTTGCTGCAATTTAAGCCCATTGCTTTTTGTCCTATCCTCAGAAGTTAAGCAAAATATTTTTCTCCCTCCTCCTTGTAACAACCTTTTATGTAATTGAAAACTTTTATCATGTCCCTTCTTAGTCTTCTCTTCTCCAGACTAAACAAACCCAATTTTTAAAATCTTTTTTTCATGAGTCATTTTTGTAGACATTTAATCATATTTGTTGCTCTCCTCTGGACTTTCTCCAATTTGTCCACATCTTTCCTGAAATGTGGCACCCAGAATTGGACACAATACTCCAGTTGAGGCCCTATTAGTGCAGAATAGAGAGAAAGAATTATGTCTTGTTTCTTGCTTATAACACTCCTGTTAATATAGCTCAGAATGATGTCTGCTTTCTTTGCGACAGTGTTACACTAGTGACTTATATTTAGCTTGTAATCCACTATAACTCCCAGATCCCTTTTTGCAGTACTCCTTCTGAGGCAGGAATTTCCCAATTTTTATGCCGCAATTTATCGTTCCTTCCTCGGTGGAATTCTTTGCACTTGTCTTTCTTGGATTTCTTCCTATTTACTTCAGACCACTTCTCCAGTTTGTCCAGATGGTTCTGAATTTTAATCCTATACTCCAAAGCACTTGCAACCCCGCCCAGCTTGGTATCATCCACAAATTTTATAAGTATACTCTCTATGCCATTATCTAAATAGTTGATGAAGATATTGAATAGAATTTGACCTAGGACCGATCCCTGTGGGATCCCCATTCAATATGCACTTCCAGCTTGACTGTGAACCACTAATAACTACTCTCTTGGGAAAAGTTTTTCAACCAGTTATGCACCACCTTATAGTTGCTCCATCTAGGTTGCATGTCTGTAGTTTGTTTAGGAGATGGTCATGCGAGACAGTATCAAAACCCTTACTAAAGTCAAGATATACCACATCTTCTGCTTCCCCTCTATCCACAAGGTTTGTTACTCTGTCAAAAAAAGCTAGTAGGTTGGTATGACATGATTTGTTCTTGACGAATCCATGCTGTTACTTATCACCTTATTTTCTTCTAGGTGCTTACAAATTGATTGTTTGATTATTTGCTCCATTATCTTTCTGGATACTGAAGTTAAGCTGCTTGATCTGTAATTTCTTGGGTTGTCCTTTTCTCCCTTTTTATAGTTTGGCTCTATATTTGCCCTCTTCCAGTCATCTGTAATCTCTCCTGCCTTCCATGGGTTTTTGAAGATAATCGCTAGTGGTTAAATAAATAAATAAATAAATGTGGAGATATACCTATCTCATAGAGCTGGAAGGGACCCCGAAGGGTCATTGAGTCCAGCCCCCTGCCTTCACTAGCAGGACCAATTTTGCCCCAGATCCCTAAGTGGCCCCCTCAAGGATTGAACTCACAACCCTGGGTTTAGCAGGCCAATGAACTATCCCTCCCCTTTGTTTTTATGCCCTTATCCCAGTGGTGTAGCTAGGTCAGCTTCTTGAGTATTCATCAAGCCCATGTGACTTGAAGACAGCTAACTTGTCTAAGTAATTTTTAACTTGTTTTTTCCCTATTTTAGCCTCAGAACCTATCTCATTTTCACTGGTGTTCATTATGTTAGATGTCCAATCACTACTAACCTTTTTGGTGAAAACTGAAACAAAAAAAGTCATTTAGCACTTCTGCCTTTTCCACATTTTCTGTTATTGTCTTTCACCCCTCATTGAGTAATGGGCCTACCCTGTCCATGGTCTTCCTCTAGCTGCTAATCTATTTGTAGAATATTTTCTTGTTACCCTTTATGTATTTTGCTAGTTTAATTTCATTTTGTGACTTAGCTGTTCTATTTTTTTCCCCTATATGGTTGTGTTTGTTTATATTCATCCTTTGTACTTTGACATAGTTTCCACATTTTGTAGCACTCTTTTTTGAGTTTCAGATAGTTGAAGATCTCTCGGCTAAGCCATGGTGGCTTCCTGCTATACTTCCTATCTTTCCTGTGCAGTGGAATAGTTTGCTTTTGTGTCATTAATCTTGTCTATTTAAAACTCTGCCAACTCTCTCAAACTGTTTTTTCCCTTAAACTTGTTTCCCATGGGATCTTACTACCAACTCCCTGAGTTTGCTAAAGTCTGCGTTCATGAAATCCATTTTCTTTATTCTTCTATTTTCCCTCCTACTATTCCTTAGAATCATGAACTCTATCATTTCATGATCACTTTCACCCAAGATGCCCTTCACTTTCAAATTCTCAACCAGTTGCTCCCTATTTGTCAAAATCAAATCTAGAACAGCCTCTCCCCTAGTTGCTTTCTCCACCTTCTAAAATAAAAAAAAAATGTCTCCAATGCATTCCAAGAACTTGTTGGATAATCTGTGCCCTGCCGCTTTATTTTCCCAATGGGTGTCTATGGATTTGAAGTCCCAAATCACCACCAAGTCCTGTGCTTTGGATGATTTTGTTAGTTGTATAAAAAAAAATCCACCTCTTCTTGCTGGCTAGGTGGTATATAGTAGATTCCTACTATGAAATTACCCTTGTTTTTTACCCCTTTTATCCTTACCCAGATACTTTCAGCAAGTCAGTCTCCTATCTCCATCTCAACTTCAGTTCAAGTGTATAAATCTTTGATATATAAAACAACATCTCCTCCCCTTTTTCCCTGTCTGTCCTTCCTGAGCAAGCTATACCCTTCTATACCAATATTCCAGTCATGTGTATTATCTCATCAAGTGTCTGTGATCCCAACTATGTCATAGTTGTGTTTAGTCTTCCTGCTTATTCCCCATACTTCTCACATTAGTATTCAGACATCTAATATACTGATTTGATTCCCCCTCTATATTCCCTCTTGACTCTCCCTTGTCCCTGCTATAGTGGCCCATGTGTGCCGCCCCCCCCCCCCACCCCCCGGGGAGATTTTGACCCTTTTCCTAAGTCTCCATGTTTTTGACTTACCTATGGACTTTTATCTCTTGCCCCCGTTTAACCTAGTTTAAAGCCCTCCTCAATAGGTTATCCAGTCTGTTTCCAAAGATACTCCTCTCCTTCCTCGGTAGTTGACTCCATCTCTGATCAGCAATATTTCTTCCCAGAACAGCATCCTGAGCCCCCAACTCCTTCACCCTTGCTCCCAGAATTCTGTAGTCACTACTGATCTGCTTAGGATCATACCTCGCAGTATCATTAGTGTCCATGTGGATGAGAAGTATGGGGTAGTAGTCAGAGGGCTGGATGATCCTCCACAATCCTTCTGTAATGTCTCAGATATGGGTCCCTGGCAGGCAGCACACCATTATACAATCCATCTAACTCTGGCATATTTATACTGGATTAGCTACAAACATGATACAATGGTGTAGACCCATTGCACTGGTATGTAGCTGAATCAGTATAGCTGCACTGGCAAAAAATATCCCCAGTATAGACAGATACTAAGGGTACATCTACATTGCAAAAAGAAACCCAGGGCAGTGAGTCTCAGAGTTATGAGGCTAAAATTAGCCGTGTAGAAGCTCCCGCTCAGGCTGAAGCCTGGGCTCTGACACCTCCCTCCCTCAAAGGGTTTCAGATCCCAGGCTCCAGCGCAAATGGGAACACCTGCGCTACTGTTTTTAAGTGCATAATGTGAGGCCTGCTAGCCCGAGTCAGTTGACCCAGGTTCTGAGACTTGCTGCCACAGGGCTTTTTTTTTTTTGCAGTATAGCCAAATCCTTTTGAAAAACTTCATCTAGAAGACATCTGTGCAATAGACTAAATCCTCCAGTAATGCCACATTTCCTGTTGACACTGTATGCAGTCTTTTGGGGAACTGCATGTGTGGAACTGCATGCTGGGACAGAGAAAAGAAAGGAACCCAGCACAGGGCAGTCGTAGACTACAGCCCAGAAAGTATTAGGAAGTTTTGTTACATTATTACTTTATATAGTTTTTATTCTTAATAAAGGGTTCATCTTGAAACCAATCTGCTCGTCATTAAGATATTACAATCTGCAGCTACTGGAAACCCTGATGAAGCAGAATAGACAGACCGAACCATTTGAGTTCTCTTTACTTGTGGATACTCAATATGTCAAACGGTTGGTGTGATTGCAAACATACTATGATTTATTTGCTTAACAATTTTCTGTTTAAAGTTTCTGTTATTTTCATAACAAATGATTTCAATAAAGATCTAGGACTCATTTCACGTAGATTAACATTTAAAGTGTGATTTCTTTTTAGTAGGAAAAAAACTTTAGATAAAGTCTAAGATTCAATTAACAATTCAGAAACTGTAATTAAAGAAGCAAGTAAAAACTCTTCCTTTAGCAATTTAAGCTTATAAAATTAGAAGGAAGTAAAGATCTAGCAACATTTAAATAACAAATGTGCTTTAAAACAGTATAATTTTACATTTAAAATAAAAAAAAAAATTAGATGACATAATGGTCCTGTCAGGACTTAAAACTCATTAATATATTTTGTTTATTAAAAAAAGCTGAAGTTTTGATGTGGGGAGGAAGGGACTGGGGAATCTCCAGGTAACTTTTTGTCGGGAAGCGATGCTGCTTTGTTCATCTGCACTAACCAGGAAACAAAGAAGCAGATACTATAGAAGCTCTAAGGTGATCATATGTGAGAAATAAGAAAGCTCCGGGACTTAGTTTTCATATTTCTTTAGGAATCAGTTGCCAGGGGGCTTCCAAATATCCTGGTGTGAGCTGGATATGTAAAACGGCATAAGGCTGTAACTTGGTCTCTAGGCAGCATGGACAGAGGTTTCCAGTAAAATTAAAGTTAAAATATACTGTAAATGGGTGATCCATGACCATTATTAGAACAGCAGGATGCAACCCTCTCCAGTATTACTACTGTTCCAAGATGTTCAAAAATCCCATGGTACAGTTTATAACAGTGGTTTTCAAAGTTTTTTTTCTGGGGACCCAGTTGAAGAAAATTGTTCATGCCCACCATCCAATGGAGCTGGGGATGAGGGGTTTGGCGTGTGGGAGGGGCTAAGGGCTGGGGAAAAGGGTTGGGGTGCAGGGGTACGGGCTGCAGGGTGGGGCCGGGAATGAGGGGTTCAGGGTGTAGGAGGGGGCTTTGGACTGGGGCAGGGGGTTGGGGTACAGGAGGGCGTCAGGGCCTTAGGCAGGGGGTGCAGGCTCTGTGGTGGGGCCGGGGATAAGGGTTTGGGGTACAGGAGGGGGTTCTGAGCTTGCGGGGAGCTCAGGGCTGGGGTAGGGGATTGGGGCGCAGGGTTGGGGCGTGGACTTACCTCCGGCAGCTCCCAGTCAGTGGTGCAGCGGGAGTGCTAAGGCAGGCTTCCCACCTGTCCTGGCACTGCAGACTGCGCTGCGCCTGAAGCGGCCAGCAGCAGGTCCGGCTCCTAGGTGGAGGCACGCAAGCGGCTTCGCATGGCTCTCGCCCGCAGGCACGCCCCCCTCCCCCAGCTCCGATTGGCCAGTTCCTGGCCAATGGGGGTGTGGAGCCAATGCTTGGGGCAGGGGCAGCACGCAGAGCCAAGTGGCCCTCCTGCCTAGAAGCCGGACCTGCTGCTGGCTGCTTCCGGGGCGCAGCACGGTGTCGGAACAGATAGGCACTAGCCTGCCTTACCTGGGCAGCACCGCTGACGGGACTTTTAATGTCTCGGTCAGCGGTGCTGACCAGAGCAACCCAGAGCCTTACATGCTGCAACCCAGTACTGGGTCGCGACCTGAACTTTGTAAAACACTGGTTTATAGGGACACAATCTCATCATTGTACTGGACTACATTTGCCAGTAAATTTCTAGTTTTTCTAAAATTGTAAATAGTGTATATAATTACTGGTATATTATGCAATTATAAACTCATAATTTTGAAAAAAAATCTAAGTAGTAGAAACATGATTTTGTGCATTTTATGCACTACTACTTTTTATATGCATCCTAGTTAGGTAATAGGTATATGAAACAACTATTTTATAGAAGAAATTATGTGGGAACATACTGGTTTTTAGACCATAGGTTCAAACTCAGACAGGACAGCAGCCTAAACTCCATTCAGAATTTGGCTTTGAACAGTCAATGTTGAATAATATAGCTAAAGTTAAAAATATAAAAAAGATACTTTCTATCAAAATATCCCTTTAGCCAGCCATTGAAGCAATATAAAAACAATTGCTATAGCTTTTTCTATATATTTTGAGCCACCTTAATGTTAAATAAACTAATGTAAATTATTGTGTCTCTACGGCATAAACTGCTTTTAAATGCTGTGGTTTCCTTCTAATGGTTTTAAATAAGTAGAATATGCCTATGGATTTAAAACTGCTGTTTTTTTCATGTCTAATACAATTATTTCTATTAGTTTTTTTTTAACTTGACAGATGCTGCACTACAGAAAACTTTCAGAGTGTGAACTCTTTTTCTAAAGCATTAGGATTTCCTGGATGAAAAATAATGCCTTCTCAGCTGGATTCATGAGGACCTATTACACAGTAACATCAGATTGTAATTTAGGTTCATCACCAGTATGTCTTCCCAGTGAGGATCCAACAGCATGCAGCCCAGACACTCTTTCTACCTAAAGATGGTAATCTGAATTCAGATCACAAATTAATGATCCTCCAGATTCAGCATCTCTCTTGTTTTAGTACAGTTTATTTCTGGAATAAAATATACACCTGATAAAAAAGAAGTTTGGATTTGCAGCATATGTGTCCCCAGGGTACCGGAAAACAGTCTCCTCTTTCAGGAATTTAGCAATTAGGTTATCTTAACGAGTATGTTTTCTGGATGACTTAAAATCTACTATAAGTAAAAGATATACAAGAATGTACAGTGGTTAAATCAGGAAATATATTTAAGAACTGTACTGAATATTTTCTTGCTTTATATTCTTAGAGTTTGTTTCTGATTTTACTACTACATGTGAATCTTAGGTGTGTATCTTTTTAACTCTGGACAAGTATCTTAACTGCTGTATTTTGATCATATGCAGGATTATATATTAGTTAGGTATCTAGACAGTATTTCCCTTAACAGCAAAAACTTATACAGACATGTAGCAACAACAACTTTTTCCCATTCTGTGTGTTGACTAAGGCTATGTCTACACTTACAAGCTTACCGCAGCACAGCTGTACTGACACAGCTGTGCTGCTGTAAGAGCGCTTGTGTAGTTGCATTATGCAGACCAGCTCAATGAGCAGTGGTAGCTATGTCAGCAGGAGAGCTTGTCCCACCAACATTGTACTGTGCACACAAGTGCTTATGCAGGCAAAACGTATGTCGCTCAGGAGGATATTTTTTCACACCCCCGAGTGTCAAAATTTTTGCCGTCATAAGCAGGGCTGGCTCCAGGGTTTTTGCCGCCCCAAGCAGCAGGAAGAAAAAAAAAAAAAAAGTCGCGATCGGCTTAATTCTTCGGCGGCAATTTGTCGGCAGGTCCTTCCTCCGAGAGGGACTGAGGGACCTGCCGCTGAATTGCCGCCGAAGAGCCGGACGTGCTGCCCCTTCCCCATTGGCTGCCCAAGGCAGCTGCTTGCTGCGCTGGTGCCTGGAGCCGGCCCTGGTCATAAGTGCTAGTATAGAGATGGCCTAACATGAGATCTTATCAGCAGAGTATCTGAACAGCTCACATACATGAATAGATTTATCCTCACAATACCCCTGTGAAGTATTATCCTTATTTTATAGATAGGGAATTGTCACAGAAAGATTAAATGGCTTTCCTACAGTCACACAGAAGTCTGTGGCAGATGCAGAATCTGTATACGTCTCATGAGCCCCAGGCCATTGTCTGAATCACAAGGCCATCCTTCCTGTATAGGCAAGAATGCAAATGCATTATTTTAATTAGTCATCATTCTATGACAAACACGAATGCATCAGATGTTGGTAGGTGATGAGAACACTGGAAATCTTTGTCCCCAGAAATCCTCAGGCATTGCAATTGCTTCCAAATGTTCTGAGATAGCCAATATGACCTTGCTGATCTTGCTGATGATGATCTGAGATTCTATTGTCAAAAGCACCCTTTACTGCCAATACTACCATACAACCTCAGGACAATCCAGAAAGAGACATCTAAGTCTACATATTAAAAAGAGTGCCTGGGATAGTGCACACGTACATCTCCATGCACCTGAAGTGAGCATATCCAATGCATGTGTCCAAATCCGGGTTGCATAAACACTGGGGCATATCCTTGTCCATATTTTCAACTTGTGTGCACACACTGAACATACACAACTTGGGCATATGAAAAATGCACACTTTTAAAAATTTGAGCCTATCACTATGTGGGTTCTCTCTCTTCCCTGGATGCAAGATTCACTGTCAAACCAAACTCTTATGTCTTGCCCTATGTGGGGTATAATAAATGAGCCATCTACCATAAAGCATTTTGCCTGTCCAGGCTATAATAATGCACAACGTTCTTCCTTTTCCCAACATGCATGCACATTTTCAAAAATGCAAATGTCTCCTGTTCTGGGGTTCAATCATGAGAGCAGCATTCACCCTTCCTTTGAGCCTGGTATCTCCACTGTTTGCTTCCTTCTCTTTTTATACAGAGCATCTGGGCTTGACAGGTGCCTGTGCTCAGATGTACATGTTCTACACCTCTCAATGCTTCCCTGTCTGATTAAATACCCCTGGAGACCTGAGAGAAAACCCCAGTGGATCCAAGGCCCAGCATCCCAGGAGCCTTGCAGGAGCCCGTTGGGTAGTGCAGCTTGTCACAGCACCACAGAAAGAAATCTAATAGATGTGCCACAAGAAATGGAACAACAGATACAAAAGGTCAGCAAGTACTAAAAAACAACAGATACAAAAGGTCAGCAAGTACTAAAAAATACTTCGCTGCAACTCAGGTGATGTCAGTCCCAAATTGACTTTGTTCATGCATAAAGCCCTATAACATTTCAAATTCTTGTTCAAACTCCATAATAAATCTTCCTGGAGAGAGTATCTCCTAGTTCAGTTAGATACTTATAATAATTTCCTGTTTTTAAAGGCTTGATCCAAAGCTTTCTGAAGTACCCTCAACAGACTTTGGATCAGACCCTGGCTAGCTTTGCATAACTATTATAAATATTTTATCTTAAAGCTTAAGTAATTATCTTTTGACTTCAAAATGCACTATATACTCCTACCTTCAATTAATAGGTTAATTTGAAAATACAAGTTATATTGTATTCTATTATTCAATATGTACAATTAAAAAATACAAATGTCAGTTTAGATTCAAATGGTATTTAAAAAAAAGATTCTCATGCCATTGCTTAAAGAACAATTCTTTACAAACTTTTATATGTTATATCACAAAGGCATCCAAAATATTAACATCTCCAAGTGACTACAAAAATAAAAGATTAAATCCATGTTTTTCTCTGCTCTTTAAAATATACCTGTGATGTTTTGGCCTTGATTTTTTCCACAAACCATCTTGTTTATCAATTACAATTATCCATAAATCATTAAAAAGAAAGAAATTCATTGTTATTTTAAGATGCACAAGTACTGAAAATTTAATAATTGGAAAGAATTATAGCTTCCATCTGTGTGTTTAATTTCCCTCACACAGGAAAAGATAATGTAAGATAGTTTAAACCCTTTCATTTTAAAATACTTCTTTCTAATTGCATTATAACATGACAATCAATATATATTTTTGTATATATTGTCAGCTCACCACCTGCATAGTCATTATCAAAAGTTGTTGTTCCTTCTGCATGACAGCAGAGGTAAATCTTAAGGGGAGATTTGAAGGAGGATAAGGTAGTGGCTTTGCAATTTTTTGCGAGTTTTTCCCCTTGCATACGGGGTGACATGGGAGAATGTACAAAGATATTTGTGAAAGTGACTTGGTGCACGTTAAAGGCTGGGAACATGGGCACAATGAAGGCAATGGGAGGGTAGACATGACTGAGACATTTTCTTACTCCACTATTGTGGTTCTAGTTATGCTGGATGGTGCCAGGTTCTTAGTGGCAATTCCGGAACTTCATTTTTGTTTCTTGTCAACTAGTTCACTATGAGCACACTGAGGTAGAGTTACAGTTCCTAGCTCTGCCATCATCCCTATTCTTTAATGCTAACAGCATTCAGACATTATGGTTCTGCTGTTTGTAGCAACAGTAGAAATCACTTAATTTTCTGATGCATATACCATACTCAGTGAACACAAATCCCTAAGGCACCGGTCTATCTGAGAGAAGACACCATCACAAGCAATACTGACACACACATACTATAGCCCTGAAGATCAATACAACAAGTTTATAGGCTGGCATCAGCTGTATTAAGACAGAAAAGCAGAACCTGGCAAACATTTGTCTTAAAGAATGAATAAATTGAAATTGCCCCAACCCAGAAAATGCAATGATGGCCCAAACGTGTCAAAATATAACACTAAATAAACAAACAAAAAAGAAAGAAAGACCTCTAGTCAAAGTGAAGAATTACTGAAGGCTACATAACTGCCTTTTCTGGAAGTTATTAAATGAGGCAAATACCATTTTTACACTGTATTAACTGTGGGTGAACTCCTGGAAGTTTTGGCTTCAATGGGTCTAGGGTTTCACTCTGTAATTCCATCAGTGTACAGCAAAATACAGGAGCTTATACAAGTTATTTGTTATAATGTAAGCTGTGAGGTCCACTCTTTTTTGTAAGGAGTATAAATATCACATTGTGCAGAACTTCTGAAAGAATGTACAGATAGACATCTTTTTTAGTCCCTAGTTTATGTGCTCAGACTGCCTGTGGATAAAGAAATTAAGCCATCACTTATTGGTACAATTCCTATGCTTCACTGTAAGGAAAAGCATCATAAATAAATGGATTTGAATTATCTAGCTAAACAAGAGAGCTTTAATCAAATACCTAGTTATAGAAGACCTGAGGTACAACCTGGGAAAGCTCTCAGGCCTGGTCTACACTGGGGGAGGGATCCATCTAAGTTATGCAACTTCAGCTACGTGAATAACGTAGCTGAAGTCGACATACTTAGAACTACTTATGGCGGTGTCTTCACTGCAGTAAATTGACAGCTGATTCTCTCCCGTCAACTCCGCCTGTACCTGTCGCCCTGGTGGAGTACCGGAGTCGACGGGAGAGCGCTCGGCGGTCAATTTATTGCGTCTAGACTAGATGCAATAAATTGACCCCCGCTGGAAGATCACTGCCCGTCGATCCAGTGGGTAATGTAGACAAGCCCTCCGATACAGTAAGCTAACACAAAAGTGGAGTACGGTCATTCATTACTTAGCTACAGATGAACCACAACGTTTCTATGGTGCTTTCATAGCAAACTATAAAAGCTTCACCTATGTATAACTGTCTGAAAACAACCTTCTCCCCAGCCATTCTCCCCAAGGCCACATAGACCTCTAATGGCATCCATCTCTTTTATTGTTGTTGTGTGCATATTTTATTATTGGAAAAGGAAATGCCACAATAATATCAATGGTGTGTATATGAAGTGCTACAATATATCTTTCCCCTAACCTCTAACAAAGTAGGTAATATCCATATATTAATTTTCTTGCTTTGTAGAGATTAAAGTGACTTTTGAACACAAAGAGTGCCCCAAACACTTTGCACTCCAAATAGAATTTTTAATCAATGCTTAGTTGTTTTTACAAGCTTTATAGATTCTTGCATATAGAAATAAGGATTTTAAAAGACACCCTCAGGCAATATTTTAAAGGGTTGCTGCTACTGTATCACTTGAAACACTAATGCACATCAAATAATAAAATTAACATATAATTTCATAACAATCTATAATTCATCCAAGACAAACTACTTTAGCTGCAAAATGAGTACACTATACTAAATAGAGAGCAGAAGTTTGATGACTATGATTTTCACATCCGGCTCAAATATGTAGGCAGCATGAGTGGAGCCAGGATTTTTAATTAAGACTTTATATTTTCAAATCTGGGTGCCTGAAGTTGCATTCTAAAATTATTATTTAGGCGCCTAAAAAAAAGTGACCAATTTTCTAAGGTGCTGAGCACCTACCTGCAGCTTCCACTGATTTCCATGGGATTTGAGGATACTCAGCTTTCCCAACTCTTCCTTTGTACCCACCTCTCTGTTCACCGCTGTTCCTCCTCACCCATCCCTACATGTCACCAGCCACTTCCCACACCTCCCCACTCCAACTCCCCATTCCATCTCAAACCATTTCAGACATCTCTGCTCTTTCTCACCCTATTATCAATTGTTCAGCCCCCATTCACATATCAGCAGTGTAAAATGGCCACTTCTGGCTAGGGAGACCGTGGAAAACCCCACCTTTACTTCCTGCTGCCAGCTTTCCTTTGACTGGAGGAGAGGGATGCCATTCAAGAAGGGACTGTGTGGCTTACCCATGGTGCAAGTGGAGCACAGTGGGCTGAATGTTTGAGCTCAGGACTGGAAGACAGGCCCACTGAGCAGCCTGTGAGTGTGGCCTTCATAAGCCTGCACTACATGGCATATGAGAAACCACTAGAAGCCAGAGGAAGCAACCTGACTGGTGACTGAAAAACTGTTGTTGCAGGGACACTTGGGCTATTTACTTGCTGACAAAGGTGACTATTGCTGATAAAGGTGATTGATTGTTGCTGATAAGGGGAGTGATGGCTGGGTATGTTCCTGCCTCCCAAAAGCTGTAGGAGGGGTCTCCAGCCTAAGCAAGGGGTGGGAGTTTGGAACTAACTACCAGCAAGGGGAGCTCCCACCCTGCCATGAACCCCTCAGAACTGCTTTGCCCACCTTCCAGCTTCATAGATTTTCATGAATACACAACATTCCGTTTCTGAGCACTAAAATACTTATTTAAAACTATATGAAAACATAAAATATGGTGGGCATTTTATTTGTAAATTGCAGGTTCACTGTTTTAAATTGTATATCAAAGGAAGATGGGACACTAAAAGTGGTGTTGATGCACTCCAGCCTGTAACAAGTCTTTATCCTTGACAGAGACCCATTGAGATAAAGCACTTGAGAAACTGATATCATATACAGCATCTTTAGCCTCAGGTTAATGGGATAAATAATTGAACCAAGCATGCTGGATAATGAGGTGAATTTTAACATTTTAATATAATAATCAATTCTAACCAACAGCCAAGTCTCTCTACAACCATTGTCTGCCCTGGGACTTGTTATTTGTGGTACAGCATACATTTAAGAATACAAATTATTGAAGTGAGACCATGACAGAGGGCAGAGAAGTAGAGCACAGCATATTTCTACTGTGGCTGCAGGAAAATGTGCAGATATTTCTGAAATCAGTCTTTTCACACCTGTACCAGAGTGAATTGTATAAATAGCACCTGTTCCAGACTAGTGGTTAATAGCTATTAATTAAATCAGCTATGGAATTCTGAGCCCTAATCCACTTGCTGCCTGACAACATAAACATAATTTAAAATGGGCAAAGTTATAGATATTGGATATTATATAAGTGGTCAGTAAACACTGTTGTACTCCATTTTATTTGTTCAAGCTGGCACAGCATATGCCCAGAATTTGAGGATTATAAATGTAGTGTTTCATTTTGCAATATGTTCCTGGAAAAAATCTACAAAATGTTAAAACCGAAGTATTAATTGGTATAAAATACTCTTTTAAACTCATAGAGTCCATCATTTATATCAGTGTTTCCCAAACTTGTGATGCCGCTTGTGTAGGGAAAGTCCCTGGCGGGCCGGGCCGGTTTGTTTACCTGTCCCGTCCACAGGTCCGGCCAATTGCGGCTCCCACTGGCCGCGGTTCACTGCTCCAGGCTAATGGGAGCTGCTGGCAGCAGCAGCCCGTACATCCCTCGGCCCGCGCCGCTTCCAGCAGCTCCCATTGGCCTGGAGCAGCGAACTGCGGCCAGTGGGAGCCATGATCGGCCGGACCTGTGGACGCGGCAAGTAAACAAACCGGCCCGGCCCGCCAGGGGCTTTCCCTACACAAGCGGCGTCACAAGTTTGGGAAACACTGATTTATATTAAAAGTAAAACAACATTCTGCCACCTACCTCAGTAGGTGTGTTCTCTGGGGCTGGGGGGAAGGAGAGGCCACATTAAGGCCCTGATCTTGCAAACACTTACAAACATGTTTAACTTTATGCACATGGGTAGTCCCGTTGATTTCATGAGAACATGCATAAATGTTTGTAGAATCGAGTCCTTTATTGGAGTTTTGTTTTTTAATAGTGTTCAGAAGCTCTTTTTGCAGTCTTGGTGGCTGTGTTTTGTTTCTGTCTCTGATTCACAAAGTGTACTCAGGCTGGTGTACTTCATCATAATAGCCAAAATTTGTTTTTAAATGACCAATTATACAAAATATGCTTTTTAATATAAAAAATACAAACATCTCCACATCAGTGACAGTTTTTATCAAGTGGGATAACTTGGCCTCTCCGAAAAATGAGAACATAAAATCAAAGTAAAATACATTTATCTTCAGTTCAATTAATCCAAGTTGTCTCTGGCATCCTGACACTTTGGAACCCAGTACAAATTTCTATGCATCCATTGATTTCCTTTCTTACTTATACAAACAGTCTCCTTATCTTAATATTTTTCTCTTCTCTAGCTTTATGGATTTGGGGTGAAATCCTGGCTACATTGATGTCAATGGGAGTTTTGCTATTTTGCTATTGACTTAATAGAACCACAATTTCACCCATCATCTTCAAATGGCAGACTATTTCTATCCCCTTCCCGATCTTTGTACAATGAGTGGTCAAATTATGCTCCTACACTGTCCCTACTCTCTGTAATTGCCTCACAATACCTGACTCCCTAAGAATTTTTCCAATGCCATCTCAAAACCAACACACACTTCTGCCTTTGGTTTATGACTTGTAATTCATTTCTTTTGCTTGGAAAGCAACTTATATATCTTTGGACCTGGATCCAGAAAGGGACTGAGGTGATGCAATGCATGTCGCCTAACTTTTAGGTGCCTAGAAACTCACAAGAACAACACTGCAAACCACAAAGTCTGAGTTAGGTTGTTAGGCTCCCTAGATGATGCATGGCGAGAGATAAGTGCCTTAGAATGTGATTCACAAAAGGTAGCAAGGTAGGCAGGGAGATGTGTCCCTAATAGCACTCCAGTGCCAAAATGCACAGTGTTGTCAATATTTACCGAAAATGTGGCTTGTAATATATCATTAGAAAACTAATAACTAACTTATCATTCATATTCTTGTGTGATGTATGTACAGTTAACACACAAAGCATTTTACAGATGTGTTGGAAATATGTGACAGAAGGTATGTGTACATTGAAATTAAAAACCTGTGGTTGGCCCGTGCCAGCTCACTTGGGCTTACAAGGCTTGGTCTACGGGGTTGTTTCATTGCAATGTAGACTTCTGGGCTTGGGCTGCAGCCTGAGCTCAGGGACCCTCCCACCTCACAGGGTTCTAGAGCCCAGGCTGCAGTCCAAGCCTGGAAATCTACAATGCAAATAAACAGCCCCACAGTCCGAGCCCTGACTGCATGAGTCAGCTGCCATGAGCCAGCCAAGGGCATCTAATTGCATTGTAGACATACCCTAAAATGTGTTTAAATCAGGCATGTCTGAGGGAGTTGATAAATACGTTTTCTCCACACAAAGGAAAGAGACCAACACTCAAACCACGTGTGGCCAAATTCAGTGGGCTATTCATGTGTATTGGAGTTTGCAGGAAGAGATCATTTGCACTGTAAACATCACCAGTGAGGGAGGAACCACCATGGAGTATATACCAGAGAACCTGGCATCTACACTCAGCAAAGGAAAGGAACTTTATCTGAGGATACCCTTCCAAAAATACATTTCAAATATATACTGGACTATAAAGAAAGGGGGAGAGAATCCCTAAATTATCCCTCACCTGAGGAGACAAAGGAACCATGCACTCTGGGCTCTGTGAAGGGTCCTGGCCAGAGAGCCTGGTCAGCCATGCTGGAAAAGAGACTAGGGAAACACTTCTTTGAACAAGAGACACTAGGTTGTTAAATCAGGTTTTAGTCTTAGAAGCATATTTTTACTTTTGTTTGCTTGTAAACCTTTCTGTCTTTATTCCTTATACTTGGTATCACTTAAACCTATGTCTTCTTTTAATAAACTCATTTTAATTTTGTTAGGATATAGGTCTGTTTGTTAGCCTGGGATAGAATTTTGAGTTTGACTTTTGATACTCTTATATCTTATACTAATATGTGTAAACAAAGAACAAAGACACTGTATATGTTGCTTCTGCATAGTCAGATGGGTTTGTTAGTACTATGGGAACAGATAAGAGCAGTTAAAGTGTTACTTCAGTGCACACTTTAAGATTGACTCAACCCCTATCTCAAGGCAAGGTCAAGCAACCAGTCTGGAGGGGCAAAAGGGGATTGGGGGGAGATAAAACGCTAAAAGACAAAAGAAATGCCTGTCCCTGACTGTAGCACAACCTCACTCCTTACCCCTCCCATGGGGTACAAAAGAGGTGGGATGAAGACCCCAGACCCAAAACGGAACATGACCATAAGTTGTAAGGGTGGGACTGTGGGCGTGCATTTCAGGTATAATTATGCCTGCTGAGGAGTGGGAGAGGGACACTGAGAAACAAGGCTCTGCAGCGTCAGAGTTATGGGACACATGCTTGCTGGAAACTAACCCCAATAAACATCTCATTGCCTGCTCTTTGGACTTCTGGTCTTCTGCTTTCTGTCTGCATGACAAGAACCAGAGGAGAGGGTGAAGGGAAAGCCCTCTAACATCTTCTAGGATTTGGCTACACTTGCGAGTTAGTGCACAATAAAGGAGCCCCGTGCGCACTACCTCGCTCCCCGTCCACACTGGCAAGGCATGTAGAGCGCTTTGACTCCATGGCTACAGCGCTCCTGGTGCTCCACCTCGGCGAGAGGAATAACGTTTGCTGCAACTTGGCTACAACGCACGGGCGCCAGTGTGAATGAGGTGTTGCATTACTGCACTCTGATTGGCCTCCGGAAACGTCCCATAATCCCCTTAAGTCAAGTGGCCACTCTTGTCATTGTTTTGAACTCCTGTAGGAATGTGGAAATGCCTTTTCAAAGCTCTGTTTCTGACAGCTGGCATGCAAGCCGTTACTGTGGAATGCGGTGTGTGAGAGAGAGAGGCGGGGGGGGGGGAGGTCTGCTGCTGTCTGAACTTACAAGACAGCATGCTGACATGCTCTCAGCCCCCGAAAAACCCACTCTCTCTCCCCCCACATACACACAACACACTCCCTGTCACACTCCACCACACCACCCCACTTGAAAAGCATGTTGCAGCCACTTGCATCCTGGGATAGCTACCACAATGCACTGCTCTCTGTTGCCGTTGCAAGAGCTACTAATGTGGCCACGCCAGTGCGCTGTCAGCTGTCAGTGTGGACAGACTACAGTGCTTTCCCTACTGCGCTCTGTGAAAGCTGGTTTAACTCAGAGCGCTCTACATCTGCAAGGGTAGCCATGCCCTTACTATAAACCAGTTCAGTGCTGTAATTACACACTCACAGAGATAGTCACCTAAGTCTGGGCTGCAGTAAGGTGCCTAGCTTTGCTTGCGATTCATGAACTGGGGAAAGATAGGGGAACAAACACCTATGTTGCTTTCAAGGATGGATGTGGTTGGCATACTCAGAGGCTATGTAACTCCACTCAAAACAGCCCTCATAACTTTTAGCCCAGTAGTTAGGGTACTTATCTGGGATGCGGGAGGCCACCAGTTGGTGTTCCCCCCTCTGCCTGATGCAAAGGGATGCAGGGATCAATCACCTCTCAGCTGAGTGTGCTAACCACTGGACTACAGAATGGTCCTCACTCTTTCTGTGGACCAAATAATATTTAATTATTCAATTATTTAAAGTAGAATGATTTCCACAGGACAGAATGAGGGATCCCCAGGTCAAAATACAGTATAGTCCAGTAGTTAGCACACTCACTTTTGAGATGGCAGATCCCTGGTAAAATCTCTTTTCCTCATCAGGCGGAGTGGTGAC
This sequence comes from Platysternon megacephalum, assembly GCA_003942145.1. Lineage (NCBI taxonomy): Eukaryota > Metazoa > Chordata > Testudines > Platysternidae > Platysternon > Platysternon megacephalum. The sequence continues at coordinate 3,911,562 of QXTE01000084.1, forward strand.
TTGAACTTGAGGTCTCCTTGATCTAGGGTGAGTATCCAAGCCATTAGGCTAAGAGTTATAAGGGAGTTCCTCCTCTCTCCCACTTTGTGTGGAGTTAGGTTCCTGTGAGCATTCCGATCGGATCGGACCCTGCATGCAAGATGGGTGTTCATCTACCTATTTTCCCCAGTTTGTGGATCAATCTGGGGCTTAGGCAGGAGGTAGGCATCTGGACACCTAGAGGAAGGCAGCAGTGTGCATGCCCAGAGGCAGAAACATAGGTGCCTAGGGAACTTTTACTGGAAAAAAAGCATAGGTGCTGAGTGAGTTTAGCCACTTACACTGTTTGGCAGCAGTCAAGTTGGGGTTTCATGGATCAGAATGGCACCTAAAAATGGGATTTAGGTGCCTAAATTTGTGGGTTAGGTTAGAGCTGTCCCGTTCATGGACAGACCAGGACAACTGCTCCGGGCCCTGTGCTTTGGGAGACCCTGTGCTTGGGGGAGCTGAGTGGGGGGCCTTACGCCAGCAGCAGTGAGTGACCTGGTCCCAGCCCACTCCACCCCGCTGGTTCCCGGTGTTGCTCGGGGGAGGGGGTAGAAGCTGGAAAGAGGTGGGGGGGGGGCTTGGAGGATGGGGTGGAGTGGGGGCAGGGCCTGGGCCAGAGGGGGTGTTGTCCCGGCCCCCTCCCCCCACAAGGGATGGCCCTGGGTTAGGTGGTTAAGTACCTTTGTGGATCCACGTCTTATTCCTGAAGCCTCCAACTTTCCTTATGCTCAGTCATTCTTCTTTAAATTTGTCTTTGGCTCTATCTCATCGACTACTACATTTCTACATGTTAGTGTGATATATTGAAATGTATTTTAAATACAACAAGACTTAACACTGTAGCACCAGAACATCCTCTTAACTTTATGGAATTAGTTGATGGTCAGGAAGTACAGGATTGGATCTAATATTGCCATAAATATAGTAGGCTTCAAATTGTTGTGATTCATCCTGTGATATATGTTCTTGATTGTTGGACATACTAATGATGTCTTTTTTTAGTTTTAATTCTTATATGTCTGAGATATTGTGACTGAAATTTCATTTTGCTTGCTGAAATCTCCCATATCTTCTTACTACATTTGAACTACTACTGTGCTCTGGAGCCATCTGTTAAAAAATTGTATATCTTATGTTACAGTTACATATATTCTGCAGCAAAACTTAACACTCTAGCAAAACCCATCAAAATTAAGAGATAAAAGTGTGGGTTTTTTTGTTTCATTTTGTGATTTGGAAGGACAGAATTTATTTCCTTTATTGGGAAAAAGAAATAATTTCAGGTGTAGACTATCACACACTGTAGAGACCAATATATCTTGGAATTGCATTGAAATCCATTGTCTGCTGCATTGTTGGAAGTTAAGAAATAGTGTTTTATGTCTGTTTTTAGTTGTTTTTAGTAACCAGACAGAACATGATTTCTACAGTGTTTGTGAAACACCTGAAATAATGACCACATAGAGTGTGCAGTCCCATGTTAAGAGACCACTTATCTTCAAGGTTTCCAGTAAAAAAAAATTGTTCTCTGGTTAAAAAGCAGCCTTTCTGATTTTGGAACCCTTAGCTGTGTTGTTTGTTTCTTTAGATTTAATGTTCATGTGACAGCTCTGAGCACCCAGACAATAATTAGTGTTACAATAAAAACTACCATGCAAGATAAATAGTTATTTGGTGGTAAGAGGGTGGGGTCAGGCTGTGATAGAAGCGGTGCTGGCTTCCAGCCCAGAAGTAGCTTGAGTAGTATCTTTTTCCACCATTTATCCTGCTGATCTCAAAACCCAGGCCCCAATTAGCAAATTAAACAGTGGAGTATTCCCACACCTTTACAGCAAGGCACTGAAATATGTGCTTAATTCCCCCCAAAGTCAAACTAAGTGTTTTGCTGAATCAAGGCCAACATGAATAATAATATCAGTGGGACTACAGTCAGAGTAAGATACCAAGTGTGAGTTAGGAAGGAAAAAATGGGCCTTTTTGTATGCCACTCCTTTGTGTTGTCAACTAAGAACAGGTTTCACAATATGTATTTTACTGAAACCTTATGGTTTAAATTTGTAATCCTTCTGATGAACTGGTGATAGTTACATAATTTTGTATTCACCTCTGTGTTTTAGTTTCAAACTTGCAGTAAAAAAATCACTAGGTTTCACCTGTTTACAGGTTGAACTCATGCAAGGTGGTCTAGATGCAGAAACATAAATCAGCCCAGGCACACTTGAAACTAGGCCCAGTTACACTCATAAAGTTTGCAAACCCTTAACTTCATCATCACAATGGTACTGTTGAAACACAAAACCATAAAGCAAAAGGTTAAAAAAATCAAATAACAAGCAAATGTGTAAAAGTGACAGAGGCAGCCAAGACTACATTTTACAGCTTTCTTGGAAAGCCTACAGGGAAACTTGCTGAAGGCTTCCAGGAAATTATATTAAAAACAAGGACAGGGTGCCCCCTAAAGAAAGTCACAAGGAAGCTTTTTTTAATCACTTCTTCCATTCCCTGACAGGCGAGTTTTAAAGTTAGCTCACTCCTTCCCTTGTGTCAGATACAAGAGAAGATGAGAAGCATTCAAAAATTTCTAGTTAGACTGAGCAATTGCAGCCAGAAGCTCATAATTGCTTGAAGATTGACCTAATAGGCTGAGACCAGATTAGAATATTGGGACTGCTCCGGAATTCCCAGTGGAGTTGTAAAATATATGGTAAGATTCAGCCACTAATGGGCCATAAGGGACTGAGTTTGAAGTACAGAGCAATACCTGGAACTCATTCTATATCACTGTACTTATAACTCTGAGTAATGAAATCAATGAAAGCAGCAAAGAATCCTGTGGCACCTTATAGACTAACAGAGGTTTTGCAGCATGAGCTTTCGTGGGTGAATACCCACTTCTTCGGATGCAAGTAGTGGAAATCTCCAGGGGCAGGTATATATATGCAAGCAAGAAGCAAGCTGGAGATAACGAGTTTAGTTCAGTCAGGGAGGGTGAGGCCCTGTTCTAGCAGTAGAGGTGTGAAAACCAAGGGAGGAGAAACTGGTTCTGTAGTTAGCAAGCCATTCATAGTCTTTGTTTAATCCTGAGCTGATGGTGTCAAATTTGCAGATGAACTGAAGCTCAGCAGTTTCTCTTTGGAGTCTGTTCCTGAAGTTTTTTTGCTGCAGGACGGTGACCCTAACATCTGCTATTGTGTGTCCAGGGAGGTTGAAGTGTTCTCCTACAGGTTTTTGTATATTGCCATTCCTAATATCTGATTTGTGTCCATTTATCCTTTTCCTTAGAGACTGTCCAGTTTGGCCTATGTACATAGCAGAGGGGCATTGCTGGCATATGATGGCGTATATTACATTGGTGGATGTGCAGGTGAATGAACCAGTGATGGTGTGGCTGATCTGGTTAGGTCCTGTGATGGTGTCGCTGGTGTAGATATGTGGGCAGAGTTGGCATCGAGGTTTGTTGCATGGATTCGTTCCTGAGTTAGAGTTACTTTGGTGCGGTGTGCAGTTACTGGTGAGAATGTGCTTCAGGTTAGCAGGTTGTCTGTGGGCGAGGACTGGCCTGCCACCCAAGGTTTGTGAAAGTGTGGGATCATTGTCCAGGATGGGTTGTAGATCTCTGGTGATGCGTTGGAGGGGTTTTAGCTGGGGACTGTATGTGATGGCCAGTGGAGTCCTGTTGGTTTCTTTCTTGGGTTTGTCTTGCAGTAGGAGGCTTCTGGGTACACGTCTGGCTCTGTTGATCTGTTTCCTTATTTCCTCGTGCGGGTACTGTAGTTTTGAGAATGCTTGGTGGAGATTTTGTAGGTGTTGGTCTCTGTCTGAGGGGTTAGAGCAGATGCGGTTGTACCTCAGTGCTTGGCTGTAGACAATGGATCTTGTGGTGTGCCCGGGATGGAAGCTGGAGGCATGAAGGTAGGCATAGCGGTCGGTAGGTTTTCGGTATAGGGTGGTATTAATGTGACCATCACTTATTTGTACTGTGGTGTCCAGAAAGTGGACCTCCCGTGTAGATTGGTCCAGGCTGAGGTTAATGGTGGGGTGGAAGCTGTTGAAATCTTGGTGGAATTTTTCCAGAGTCTCCTTCCCATGGGTCCAGATAATGAAGATGTCATCAATGTAGCGTAGGTAGAGAAGGGGCGTGAGTGGACGGGAGCTGAGGAAGCGTTGTTCCAGGTCGGCCATAAAAATATTGGCATATTGTGGGGCCATGCGGGTGCCCATAGCGGTGCCACTGATCTGGAGATACATATTGTCATCAAATTTGAAATAGTTGTGTGTGAGGATAAAGGCACAGAGCTCAGCAACCAGTTGTGCTGTGGCATCATCAGGGATACTGTTCCTGACAGCTTGTATTCCATCTGTGTGTGGGATGTTTGTGTAGAGAGCCTCTACATCCATGGTGGCTAGGATGGTGTTTTCTGGAAGGTCACCAATGCTTTGTAGTTTCCTCAGGAAATCAGTGGTGTCACGGAGATAGCTGGGAGTGCTGGTGGCATAGGGTCTGAGTAGAGAGTCCACATATCCAGACAGTCCTTCAGTGAGAGTGCCAATGCCCGAGATGATGGGGCGTCCAGGATTTCCGGGTTTGTGGATCTTGGGTAGTAGATAGAATAACCCTGGTCGGGGCTCTAAGGGTATGTTGATTTGTTCCGGTGTTAGTGTAGGGAGTGTCCTGAGTAGATGATGCAGTTTCTTAGTGTATTCCTCAGTGGGATCTGAGGGAAGTGGCCTGTAGAATTTGGTATTGGAGAGTTGTCTGGCGGCCTCCTTTTGGTAGTCAGACCTGTTCATGATGACTACAGCACCTCCTTTATCAGCCTCTTTGATTATAATGTCAGGATGGTTTCTGAGGCTGTGGATGGCATTGCGTTCTGCACGACTTAGGTTATGAGGCAAGCGATGTTGTTTTTCCACAATTTCTGCCTGTGCACGTCGGCGGAAGCATTCGATGTATAGGTCCAGACTGTCATTTCGACCCTCAGGGGGAGTCCATGTGGAGTTCTTCTTCTTGTGCTGTTGGTGGGAGGGTAACTGTGTATCGGTGCGATGTTCAGTGTTGTCCTGAAAGTATTCTTTGAGTCGGAGACGGCGAAAGTAGGCTTCCAGGTCACCGCAGAACTGTATCATGTTGGTGGGGGTGGCAGGGCAGAAAGAGAGTCCCCGAGATAGGACAGACTTTTCATCTGGGCTGAGTGTGTGGTTGGATAGATTGACGATATTGCTGGGTGGGTTAGGGGTACCACGGTTGTGGCCCCACGTAGCAGGTAGGAGTTTTGACAGCTTACAGTCCTTTTTCCTTTGTAGAGAGGTGAAGTGAGTAATGTAGATCTCCTGTCTTATTTTAGTGAAGTCCGTTTGTATGGAAGTTTGGTTATTAATGAGAGTCTCCAGGTTGGAGAGCTCTTTTTTGATGTTTTCCTGTTTGTTGTATAGGATGCTGATCAGGTGGTTCCTCAGTTTCTTTGATAGAGTATGGCATAATCTCTCACTGTGGTCTGTGTGGTATGTAGATAGCAGTGGATTTTTTACCTTTAGTCCATTTGGTATGATGTCCATCCGTTTGCATTTGGAAAGGAAGATGATATCTGTCTGTATTTGTGCAAGTTTCTTCATGAGGTTGATGGATTTCCACTCCATACGGCTAAATGCAGTGCCTTGCATAGTGTCAAGTATCAGAGGGGTAGCCGTGTTAGTCTGGATCTGTAAAAGCAGCAAAGAATCCTGTGGCACCTTATAGACTAACAGAGGTTTTGCAGCATGAGCTTTCGTGGGTGAATACCCACTTCTTCGGATGCAAGTAGTGGAAATCTCCAGGGGCAGGTATATATATGCAAGCAAGAAGCAAGCTAGAGATAACGAGTTTAGTTCAATCAGGGAGGGTGAGGCCCTGTTCTAGCAGTAGAGGTGTGAAAACCAAGGGAGGAGAAACTGGTTCTGTAGTTGGCAAGCCATTCATAGTCTTTGTTTAATCCTGAGCTGATGGTGTCAAATTTGCAGATGAACTGAAGCTCAGCAGTTTCTCTTTGGAGTCTGGTCCTGAAGTTTTTTTGCTGCAGGACGGTGACC
>QXTE01000084.1:3918156-4016433 GCA_003942145.1 Platysternon megacephalum
CAGACTCCAAAGAGAAACTGCTGAGCTTCAGTTCATCTGCAAATTTGACACCATCAGCTCAGGATTAAACAAAGACTATGAATGGCTTGCCAACTACAGAACCAGTTTCTCCTCCCTTGGTTTTCACACCTCTACTGCTAGAACAGGGCCTCACCCTCCCTGATTGAACTAAACTCGTTATCTCTAGCTTGCTTCTTGCTTGCATATATATACCTGCCCCTGGAGATTTCCACTACTTGCATCCGAAGAAGTGGGTATTCACCCACGAAAGCTCATGCTGCAAAACCTCTGTTAGTCTATAAGGTGCCACAGGATTCTTTGCTGCTTTTACAGATCCAGACTAACACGGCTACCCCTCTGATAGAAATCAATGAAGTCTATTTTGCAGGTGGTTGAAAATTTAGGAGATAGGCAGTGGAACCGTAAGGATGGAGATAAAGTTGCCAGACTAAGGGTTTGTCTACACTGGTAAGTTTTGTTGATGAGACTAATGTCGACACAAAAAAGTCAACAAAAGCAAAGTCACCAAAGTGAGTCTACATTTGCTCCCTCTGTCGACAGATCATGTCCAAATTCAGGGCACTATTGTCAACAGTGTGAGCAATGTACTGTGGGTACGTATCCCACAGTATCTGGTGAAACCATCTGTCGCTAGGTGTTGTGGGAAGGCAGAAATGGAGCGCGGCGCATCCTGGGACATCCAAAATGTTCTGTCATGCACCGCTTTGTGTCCCAGCCCATCAATGGTTTCTGGCTTCCTTTCATGCCGTTCTGGCTTTCCTTTCATGCTGTTTTTCCAACTGTCAGTCTTTGTAGTGCGCGCCAGCATCTGCAGTGAGAGAGGATGGATCCCGCACTTCTCTCCTATGCGCTGTTAACTGTTGTGAGGACATCGCGCATGGCAGCAGAGTTACTCGCAAAGTTACTGAAAGAGGATGAATTGCAGACACCCGAGTGTGATATGGACAGCGGCAATTTATCAGTGCTTTTGGCATTCACAGAGCAGTGCATACGGTAGACAGTTGCTTTTGGGCCAGGGAAACAAACACTGATTGGTGGGGTCGCATTGTCATGCAGGTGTGGGATGACGACCAGTGGGTACAGAACTTTAGGATGCATAAAGCAACCTTCATGGAGCTATGTGCTGAGCTGGCCCCCGACCTGTGGCGCTAGGACACCAGAATGAGAGCTGCCCTTTCGGTAGAGGAGTGTGTTGCAATTGCTGTGTGGCAGCTGGCAAATCCAGACTGCTACCGGTCAGTTGCAAATCAATTTGGAGTGGGGAAGTCCACTGTTGGGGCTGTATTACTCCAAGTGTGCAGGGCAATAAATTGCATCCCGATGTGGAGGACCGTGGCTCTGGGAAATGTGCCTGAAATAGTGGATGGATTTGCAGAGATGGGTTTCCCTAACTGTGGAGGGGCGATTGACGGCACACACATTCCAATTTTAGCTCCAGACTACCTTGCCTCAGAATACATCAGTAGGAATGGATACATCCCCATGGTGTTACAGGCGCTGGTGGATCACCAGGGGCGTTTCATGGACATCAATGCAGGCTGGTCTGGAAAGGTGCATGATGCATGAATCTTCAGGAACAGTGGCCTGTACAGAAAGCTGCAGGTGGGGACTTTCTTTCCAGACCAAAAGATCACAGTGGGGGATGTGGAAATGCCCATAGTAATCCTGGGATACCTGGCTTACCCCTTACAGCCCTGACTCATGAAACCTAACACAGGGCACCTGGACAGCAGCAAGGAGCATTTTAACAACAGGCTGAGCAGGTGCCACATGGTAGTCGAATGTGCCTTTGGACGTTTGAAAGGTGTCTTCACTTTGCACTGCTGCATATCCCGATCATAGCCCTTTTTGCACAAGACTCGAGAAATTTGCCCATATGTGACCCTACGGGTCAATTGCAGCTGCAATTGAACAGACTCCTCCAGAGTGTGTTTGGTGAGATAGCCAGCCATGTTTATCTGGGAAGCCACCTGGGAAGCCAGCAAGCAGGAAATTAGATTTAAAATTCCCGGGGCTTGCAAGGGCGGGGTGGGGTTGGCTGCAGGGCAGTGGAGTTCAAACTGGCGGCATGGGAATTGCGGGACACTCTCTGAAGGCCAATAACATTGAAAAAAAAAGGTGTGGTGTCTACACTGGATGTTTGTCAACAATAAAGGGTTAGGGTTAGGGTTAGGGAGGGGAAAAGACAAAAGTCTCTTGCAGGGTGGAAGTTTTTTGTCGCCAAAACTGGGTGTTTTTTTCTACAAAAGTCCCATTGCAGTGTGTATACTATCGCTGTTTTGTCACCAAAAGGCAGTTTTTGGCAACAAAACTTGCCAGTGTAGACAAGCCCTAAGGCTCTTGCCTCCTGATGAAGTAAGAGATGTACAGCCTCACATTTATTTGTTAAGATGATGTGTTGGGGTTGGTAGTTCCCTCAACAAACAGAAAAGATGTCACTGTTCCTGCCCCCAACAGCTCACAATCTAAACAGAGCAAGTCAGTCAATCAGCATTAGGATGCAAATATACAGCATACTAGAGTGGTCAAGGTGATTCCTGATAATGCAAGGTGAAACTAATTTTTAAAGCTGTTTGAACTAATCCCAGCCTTTAGCAATCTACTTCATAAAAGAAATTATGGGTATATATTTTTTTTCCTTTTTGATTTTCACCACTTATATTTTATTTATTTTAGGCTTTTTTAAAATAGCTATCATTGTCATAGTACTTTATAAACATTATCCTTACACCATCCCTACTTTACAGATGGTGACCCCAATACATAGATTGGTCAAGATTTTCAGAAATCTATGGTCAAGATTTTCAGAAGTTACTAGTGATTTTGAGTGCCTCGACTGAAGACACCTTAATTTTTAGAAAGAACTGTGCATACAACCTCTGAAAATCAGACTCTTTTAATGTGCCCTGTGCTAGGCACCCAAAGAAATGAGATCTCAAAATCACTAGTCTTGTTTAAAAAACCTTCGTCTTAATGACTTGTGGAATAAAACTGATCATTACTGATCAATGGACATTCTGTTCCCTTCTACCTAATGCCTGCAGAAAACCACCAATGCACCCTGAACTGCAGAAGAAAACACTCAGAACACTCAGGGTATGTCTGCACTGCAATTAAAAACTCATAGCTGGCCCATGCCAGCTGACTTGGTCTCATGGGACTCAGGTTAAGGGCTGTTTAATTGTGGTGTAGATGTTCGGGCTCAGTCTGGAGCCTGGGCTCTAGGCTCATGCAAGATGAGAGAGCCCCAGAGCTCGGGCTGCAGCCTGAGCCTAAACAGCTTCACCACACTTAAATTGCCCCTTAACCCGAGGTCCACGAGTCTCAGCTAGCCTGCGCCAGAAGCGGCTGTCTAACTGCAGTGTAAACATACCCTCCGGGGCTATTGTCTGAGGGGGTAGTGAGGAAGGGGCAGCTGCTATTTTGTAAGGCTGAACAGATGCAGCATGTTGCTAAGGAAACACACACTGTGCTCTCTCATGGAAACTCATGGAGACTTCTGTTTTTTCTTTGACCTAAAATAAGTCAATCAGACTGAAAGTCTATGGTTCCTCTTTGCGTATGGAAAAAATATAATAGTTAAAAATAACCCCACAGAGGGTGTTTGATTTGTTTGATGTCACAATGTTACCCTATTATAGAACTAGGAATAGGACTCTGGCATCCTGGCTCTTACTTATAGCTCTCACCATAGATCCTGTCCTACTTTATTGCCCATGGATTCTTGATTTGACATGTGGGGCTTAATTTTCATTGCTATTTTCACCACTCTGGCAATGGGGTGTAAATGGACTTTAGTGTAAATGAGAATTTGGCTCAACATGTTTTGCAATATACCATGCAATGCTTATGTACTATACTCTGTGTTAATAACAACTATGACAAAAAGTAATGAGCCAAATTCTGAGAAAACTTATGACAATGTGTACGGCCAAAAATCTGCAGACCTCAGTTGTAATGTGGCTCATGTCAGGAACAGCTTGCTTATGGAATTCACACAAATCTTGCTAGGCAGGAAAAATCACAGAATAACAGAGCTATATGTGTGCTGTCTCCGTATTTTGAAGGGAGAAAAGGGAGTGTGGTCAGGGAGAAAATAAGTATGTTACACCAATAGACACACTCTATGTAGGCTCACCACCTCAATGTATAGACATGCCAGATGGAATATGCCAACAATTTATTCTATCTCAGGGCTGGAATAAATGCAGTACAAAACAATGAAGAAGGAAGGCAGATTTTGGGGAATGGAGAGTTTGAATGAATGAAGGGCAGGTTTTGTAATCTCCTTCTATGTGAAAATGATCTCTAGTAATTCTTTCTGCCTTTCGGTAAAAAGGTGGCCTAGCTCTATGTGTGAGACATCTTGGATCTGCAATAGCTCATAGTAGTTGTGGAAGACAAATGGGTTTCTAGATCCCAGCCTGGACTTCATTCTACACATTCAGTCATGACGTGACTATGGCATCAATGGGCTGTACAATATTCAAAAGTGTTTTATTGCATTGCTATTTCAGTGATATGTACCTTTGGAGCACAGTCCAGCTTCCTACAAAATCAATGGAAATACTGACTTGGGACAGGTGCTTCATGTGTATTAATGAGAAGTTGGTCCACTATAACTAGAAAAATGATAGAAATGATTCATAAATCTGAATCTCCGTATAAAGAACTGCAATTTATAATCCTTAGATTCAGTTTGCAAATAGTGTAGATTCAGTTTGCGAATAGTGTTTATTTTGCTATGGGTATTAGTAGGGGACATTTTTAGCAACAGTTTAAGTTTAAAGCTATAAACTAAACGAAGTAAACTAATTCACTGAATATGTTACATTTAATACTCATATTTTAAGCAGTTAATGCTGTAGGTAAGTATCGGTGAATTGAACCAGTGAATATATTAAGTAAAATTCAATTATAAAACAAACCATTAGATCAATTATAACAAGATATTGACATGTGCATGTCATTAGCAATAGTTCATTAGCTAAAGAAAGTGACTTTCATAGTATAACTTCCAAAAGAGAAAATGAGCAAGAAATGGAGATATAGCTCTATCTATCTATTTCCATTGAACCAACTCATTGAGCCCTATAACAAGATCCATTCACTCCACAGTTGGAAACTACTTCCTTAGATGAGGCTATGCATTTCCTCCATTGCTGATACTTCTCAATTTCTCTCTCCCTTCCTGCAGTTATCTATTACATTATTACAGTCTAGAAAACTAGTTGGAGCCAGTTATTATTAGAAAGCATTTGGGGGTAAATATGAAATGTGCTATACAAAATAAAGTTGTATTGTGTAAGGAGGTACCACAATACACCTGGACTTCTGGGTGACTATAGACCTTACTCTTGATCTATAGAGCCTGATTGCAGCAAGCTGTGTTAAAAAATAAAATTAAAAATAATCAATTCTCCTCTAAACAGTATTGTCTTTTTGGCTATCAGTATGGGTGACTTTCTCATAAAGCACCTATATATCTTAACCTACAAAAAGTGATTCCTGGCAATTCAATATGGCAGTACACTATCTCATTTTCTCTCCTATTTACATACCTTTATAAAGAAAAATAAATTCAGTTATCTAATTTAACACATGCAAGGTGATCTCTAAAATGGTGCACTGTTCCTATTGGTGTTTAATTATTTTGTTCTTAGTTGCATACTCAGAAACCAACCAAAGGAGATTATGTAATAACACTCTACAAAATTGATAATACTCAGAATTTTAACTATTGGCCTCACAGAGCTTTTGTGGAAAATGCAGTATTTTCAGTATCAGTGTACCATTAAATGAAGTTGCATATGGAACTCTTTCAACTATTTAGATGCCAGGAACAAATTAAATTCAACATTTGTAGCACCAGATCTAATTGTTTAACCAGAATATTGGGTAACCTAAGCAAATAAATCAAACAAAGTGGATAAAAACCTGTGAAAATCTGACGTACTCTAACAGAGAAACAGACAGTGGGGTTTTCAAAAACTTTCTGAATGCCAAAATACCTGTAAAAGTTTCTATCTTGGAGAGAATTGTCTTGGGAGAACTCTTATTTGAGTGAACAGATCCTTACTCTGGGAGCACCTCTGCACTGAATTAAACCTGAAACCCATTAGAAAGCTTTAGAAATTAGGGTCTGAGCAAACTTTTCCATGAGGCATGGAATGTCCTAGGTGAGGCTTAGATTTGGATTTTAGGGCCTGGCCTCCACAGACCCTCAGTTCCTTCCAGCCACTTCCAGCAAGTTGGCATGCCCTCTGGTCCCTCAACTTGTTAGCTCATTTGCCATTACTTTCTTCTTTTTCTCCCCTAACTGGGGCTAGTTTCTTTTAAATAGCTGCATAATTGTAAGAAAATGTAAAACTTTATTTTTTGTCTCAAGAGGGAAATGACTTCTTCTTGGGGACTTTGGTTCTAGGAACTATCCTGCCCTTGTGGATGGTGGAGCCACCAAAGTCTTGGTTTGAGGAATATGCATCTTGTAGAATAAATTTCCTAGTCTCAGACCCTCATTCCCAATGCCTTAGGCACTTGGATGAAAGGCATAGACCTGACCAGTATGAAATATTGCTTGAATTCACTAGTTTGGCCTACAAGGATTGGGAGATTTGGCTCCTGTCCATACTTATGGAGGAGGCCTTTACTGCTTTTAAGGCCAATTTAGAATCAGAACCAATTCCAGACCCTTCTGTGAAATTCTCATTTGGACATTCATTGAAAGCTAGTTCCAAGAGAATCTCAGTACTGAGAGGGTCTGGACAACCTGGAGGTGGTCCTAATTCTAATGTAGCAGCAGCTTCTGTAATTTCTAGGGAAGCCAATCACTTGCTAGGAAAGTGGGGAGTAAATTAGGCAAGAGAGCACATAACCAGTCAAAAAGCCATTCTATATCCCCCTCTAACTGTGACACCAGAATATGTTTATGGTCTTATGTGCCAAAAAAGCCTTTGCAGTCCTCACAGTAGCACTCCACTTCAGCATCTTCCAGCTCTTCCTCTACCCAGCAGGATTAAAGCGCTCTTTGGGAACATCTTCATGTATCTTACACACATGCTACTTTTAGATGAACTATGTTCTCCAGAATGTAGTACAATAACTTCAGATGCTGTTGCTCAGTTTGACTATGACAAACAGGCAGTTAGGGACTGCAGGACCTCCTTTGGATCCACAGGATGTGGCCCAATTTCTCCAGCCAAAGATAAGTTCATGAATAACTGCTTGTCCGTGTCGAACTAGGCAAAGCAGACTGATATTTCTCTGAAGCAGCTTGCTGTTATCTGCAGCTAGCAGAAGTGCCCGTTTATGATGATGAAACTATTTTGGTGCTGATACTAGGACAGGACACTTGCATCTGCCTGGAACTTAAAAATGCCTTTTGGGGATAAAGATATCTCTGTCCTCTGCTGCTGTTACTACTATTTTTCCATTACGTGTTGAAGACTAGTAAAGGGAGTTATTATTTGATATGGAACATTGCTTATTAACACAGCAAGGGAACATTGTTCTCAAATCTCCTTGTCAGATCCCAGGCAAGGATCAGACTGAGTAGAAAAAGGGTCAGACTGAACAGAAAAAGGTGACCGTGTTCTTCCAAGCTCCACCTGCAAAATAAGCACTGCCCATATGAATCACCAAAATGACTCTGCTTATGGTAGATTGTACAAAGATTCAAATACGATCATTTGTGCTGCTTGGCTCCCCTTCAGTGAGGTTTGAATATGGCCATGGATTCTTCTGGGTTCCTTGGACTCATTTCCTTCTTGACTGCGGAAAAAAAAATCTTCCAACTGCCACCCATTTCTGGAATGAACCATCACTCAGAGTAAATTGTGCAGATCTGTGACCCTCCCACTCCTTTCTTACAAGAAATCAGACAGTTAACAATGTTCACATGTAAATTATCCTCACTGGTCATTTGAAGCTAACACTTCACTTCAGGTGAATGGGGCACACTGCTCAGATATTGTTCCAGGCACTCTGCAGACTCACATAGAGATATCTGCATCAGTTACACTTGGTTCAACTTTCTCAGGTTTTCTCCGCAACCATAACAGCTAGAGATTAACTTTTTTCTACATAAATGAGATTCTGGAGAACAAAATAATAGCTTCAGAGAGGTGCTAATACAGTATATAGGAGCAAGCTGGCTGTGTTAAAGCTCTGCCTGGCACAGAGCAATTAAACAAGTCATACAAGGATCTGACTGCTCCTTTCAAACATAGAACCAAAACCACATGTATAATTAGTTTGTGTTATTAACTGTGGTGATGACAGACTACTGCAGATCAATAAATGCCTTGATATATTTTATGTGGGATGGAACATAGCATTCTCATTTATTACTACACAGCAATTATATCACACACTGTATGTGTCCGTGCTTTGTAATTACATCACATATTTATTGCATATAAAGTACATGGCCATGTCTTAGTGAGATATGTCTGAGGTGATCTGGTCAGGAATCAGGTAAAATAAACCTGAAACTTTACTACATTTCAAAAGAGGTTGGTATGTATTATATAGAAATATTAAAAGTAAAGCATTCCTTAACAGAAAATTATAAATGAGGGAACCTTAGAGTTGAGGAACAGTTTAATAAACTGAAATCAATACACTACTGTAGACATGTATTGGGTTAGAGTGAAAACTGTTTTTTTATCCATTTACTATCTGAAGATTTCAGGTCTTAAGTCTGCTTAAGCAGCAAATTATTCCACCTTTATCTAAATGTTTAAATGAGAACTTAGCACCATGAAACTTGATTATTTTAACTTTTATCTTGAGTCAAAGGATTATTAAGTAGTAAATAACAGCTAAGCTTAAATTAAAAAACAACAACAAGAAGAAAATGCAAAGTTAAGAGTGACTTGCTGGGCCATTTTCTGCCCTCAAATATATCTGAGAAAACCCATTAAAGTCAGTGGGGCTATTCAGAGGAGGGCAAGGAAAAATAATCTGGCACACTCCCCTGCTCCCACTGAAATCAAGGCCAAAGTTCCCTTGTACAGCACAGAATCTGTCCTGCATTTCACTGGAGGCAAAGGGGATCAGGAGAAGGGGTAACGGTAGTTTAAAGCCACCATTGCTTCTTGTCCTATCCTCAGAGGTTAAGGAGAACATTTTTTCTCCCTCTTCTTTGTAACAATTGTTTATGTACCTGAAAACTGTTATCATGTCCCTCCTCAGTCTTCTTTTCTCCAGACTAAACAAACCAAATTTTTTAAATCTTCCCTCATAGATCACGTTTTCTAGACCTTTAATCATTTTTGTTACTCTTCTCTAGACTTTCTCCAATTTGTCCACATCTTTCCTGAAATGTGACCCCCAGAACTGGACACAATACTCCAGTTGAGACCTAATCAGCGCAGAGTAGAGTGGAAGAATTACTTCACGTGTCTTGCTTACAACACTCCTAATTCATCCCAGAATGATGTTTGCTTTTTTTCCCAGTGTTACACTCTTGACCTAAGTTCCCTGTAAGCTGTGCGGCTGCGTGGCCGCGCAGCAGCCTATCAAGGGCCATGCAGGTGGTGAGTGGTGCCCCTCCCCCAGCCCAGGCCTGCCGGAGCTGCCGGGGAGAATAGCCCCTTCACCAGCCTGGCCCATCCCAAGCCCGCCGGAGCTGCTGGGAAGAGGAGCCCCTCCCCAGGTCCGGCCCAGCCCAGCCTCATCAGAGCTGCTGCGGCTGGGGAGAAGTGCCTCTCACCCAGCCCCAACTGCTGTGGCGAGAGAGGGCTGGGGGAGTCCTCTCTCCCCACCGTAGCCCCGGGGCAGCCTGCACCACAACCCTTTGCCCCAGCCCTGAGCCCCCTCCCCAAACCCCTTATCCACAGCCCCACACCAGAGCCTTCACTCCTAGCCAGAGCCCTCACCCCCTGCTCCCAACCCTCTGCTCCAGCCCTGAGCCTCCTCCCACACCCCGAACCCCTCATCCTCAGTCCCACCCCAGAGCCCGCACCCTCAGCCAGAGACCTCACCCCCCACATACCCCAACCCTCTGCCCCAGCCTTGAGCCCCCTCCCAAACCCCTCCTCCCCAGCTCCACCCAAGAGCCTGAACCCCCCCCACACCCCAAACCTCTGTCCCAGTCCTGAGCCCCTCCCACACCCTGAACCCCTCATCCCCAGCCCAGAACCCGCACCCCCAGCCAGAGCCCTCATCCACCCATATCTCAACCCTTTGCCCCAGCCCTGAGCCCCTCCCACACTCCGAACCCCTCAGCCTCACCCCCACCACACCTCACCTCCATATTGGTGCACATAACAAAATTCATTCCGCACATGGACGTAAAAAATTAGACGGAATGTTGCTCTTGATTCTCATTTAGCTTGCGATCTATTATGACCCCCTCCCTTTCTGCAGTACTCCTTCCTAGACAGTCATTTCCCATTGCATATGCGCAACTAATTGTTCCTTCCTAAATTGAGTACTTTGCATTTGTCCTTATTGAATTTCATCCTTTCAGACCATGTCTCCAGTTTTTCCAGATCATTGTGAATTTTAATCCTATCCTCTGAAGCACTTGCAATCCCTCCCAGCTTGGTATCATCCACAAACTTTATAAGTGTACTCTCTATGCCATTATCTAAATCATTGATGAGGATATTGAAAAGAACCAGACCCAGAACTGATCCCTGCAGGACCCCACTCAATATGCCCTTTCAGCTTGAATGCATTGAATATTCTTTAAAGTACTCTTTTGAAGTGTCCAGAACTCTGAATTCCTATTGTCTTCAATAAAACCTGGGGGTGCCAGCACCTTGTAAAAGGTGCCCATCACTTCATCATATCAGGTCCTTAATAGCATTGGTTTCAGCTAGATAGGTGTGACAACCCCCATGGTACAACCTGGACTGTGGGACCGTTGTGTCCCCTTTAACACTCTGGATTAGGGTACCTCTCCTTTGCTAGTGACAAGCAGTCCCTACAGGCTCTCACACAGCCATTAGCATGTGAAGGCACACTGAAAGTTACATGCAGGCTCTCAGAGACGCTCATGAATTATACCCAAGGAAACACTAGCAAATCCCCCAGCCCAGCCTTGCACCTCAAAAATGTACCATTTTACACTGCTCAAGACCTTCTCTTGAACAATGCAAGCTCGTTATTTAGTTTGCCACTTCATCAAAGGATAGTGGACATTCACTAGACTTTGTAACCTGAGCAGATTCCCTAAGCACTTTATACAATCTCACTGGTAAAGATAAAACATTAAAATGAGTTTATTAACTACAGAAGGATAGATAAGATCGATTTTAATTGATTATAAGTAGGGCTCCATGTCTGTCATGGAGGTAGCAGAAGTCACAGATTCCATGACTTTCCGTGACCTCGGTGACTTCAGCAGGGGCCAGTGTGGCTGACCCCAGGCTCTGGAGCCAGCTGATCAAGTGGCCCCTGGGACAGCCACACCAGCCACTGCTCTGGCGGCCCCTGGCAGCAATCCCAGAGCAGCCGCGGTCCATGGCTCCCAGCAGTACCCCCCCAGGTGGCAGCCGCGGTCTGCAGTCCCAGGCAGAAGTATTCATCTGGCGGGGCAGAGCAGCCGCAGTCGGCTGGCCCCGGACGGCCAGAGCAGCTGTGGTCCTTTCTCCCTGGCCGCTGGCTCCAGTGCCCCTCCCAGTGTCTCCACCCAGCAGCAGCCCCGCATGCCCCCCCAGTGCCCCGCCCCTAAGATTTAATCACAGGTATTTTTAGTATAAGTCATGGACAGGCTGTGAATGTTTGCTTATTCCATGACCTGTCCATGACTTTTACTAAAAATACCCGTGAATAAATTATAAGTGTTAGGCATAGAGGTCAGAGTTGGTTATATAAAAAATAAAAGGTAAAATTACAGCCTAAATCCTAAACTTTATCAGACAAGCTAGAGTTGAATCAAGCAGTTTTTCTCACCCCACTAGGTGTTGTAAGCAGTTCACAGTTCTTAATTCACAGGCTGAATTACCTGTTAAGCCTGGGACCAATCTCCCCAGTTCAAAGTCTTTTCTTCCAAATGTTCTTGTTGCCTTCAGAATAAGTGGGGGAAGAGAGAGGTGGGCTCATTATTCCACTGTCCCTTATTTTATACTCTCACTTCATGTGTCTGGAAAAATATTGGCTCCAATATGGAGTCAACCATCACATCAACTACCTGAAAGGGGGTTCCAGAGAGGATGGATCTAGACTGTTCTCAGTGGTAGCAGATGACAGAACAAGGAGTAATGGTCTCAAGTTGCAGTGGGGGAGGTTTAGGTTGGATATTAGGAAAAACTTTTTTACTAGGAGGGTGGTGAAGCACTGGAATGGGTTACCTAGGGAGGTGGTAGAATTTCCTTCCTTAGAGGTTTTTAAGATCAGGCTTGACAAAGCCCTGGCTGGGATGATTTAGTTGGGGATTGGTCCTGCTTTGAGCAGGGGGTTGGACTAGATGACCTCCTGAGGTCCCTTCCAACCCTGATATTCTATGATTCTATGATTCTATGTTCTGATACTTTACTGAGTCACAGAGTTAAGCAAACCCCCATTGTGTAGAGTTTGAGCAACTGTCTTTTATTGTTAATCTCTTATTTACAATTCCCCTATGGGTTAATGACTGGTGATGGTCTTAACACCCGTCTGGGTGTGGGTCACCCCTTTGTTGCCACTGGGGAACTAGTTGTGGGCCTCTCCCAGACTCACAACACATTTCAATAACAACCGTATGGCAAAATCTCATAACTCTATATACGATGATGATATACATATTTTGACAGAACAATGAGTTTCAGCAAATCATGACTTTCCATAGGATATCTTACAAGGCATTCTTTGTAGAACATATCATAGACACATATAAGTAGGGAATGTCAGTGTTACAGGGTGCTATTTTGAGGTATAATATGTCACAATAAGTGTTGCATAAGATGCAGCTCCCCTCTCTTGCAAAACCCTACTATTTCAATTCATGACTAAACTCATGAGCAGAGATTGGCGCTACAGAAGTAATTTTATATATGTAATTCAGCTGGTGAATGCATGTCATATACACAACTTCAAGATTCAATCACTGTCACAAATTAGTAATCTCTCAGTCCCCCCCATTGTCAGGAGGCAGTGAGGAAATAAAGGGTTGAGGTACTAGAAAGCAGTTGAGGAGAAAGATTAATGTACAGTCTGTAGTACTTTAATAGTTATCTTTTTGTATTTATTGTTACCAAGGCAATACAAGTTTTAGTTTTTTTAGTTCTGTCTAATCTATCTGCTGGGTACCTGGTCTTTTTACCAGGCTCACCGCCACGGTATATGAGCAAAGCACAGGTAACTGGACCAAGTAAACTTATTTTTTAAATGCTTGTCTAAAAGACATGAGTGACTGCTTGAGGAAGTGCTTTTTGGTTTTCTGGAGGAAAGAGGCACATATGGTACAAGCTTGCAGCAACAAATATCATAGGTGGAGGCCTGGGATGGAAACCTTCAATATCAGTCACAGAGTTTTAAAGTCTCATGTTCTGCAGGGGATATACTGCTCTGACATATGAATTGTATTAAATAACATTGAGAGCCCACTAAAAAATAGACACAAAACAGGTGGAATTTTAAGGCCCCATACTGAAAAAACACTGCAAAGTTAAGGGAAAGGGAATGATTATGGAAGGGTAACATTTGCCTCCTGTTATTGCTAAGATATCTTCCCACTGCCTTCTTTCCTCCTAAATCTGAAAGATCCAGTGAAGTTACTGTTATGTATGATTTCTGGGGGGAAAACAAGATCACAATTATAACTAAAGCATGGTAATTGATTGAAGTGATCTCTGAAATTGACTAGGAAGTGAATTCACATTTTATACTAGTTGTGCTATTATTGCCTCAAGCATATGTATTTGATCTTCTCTAAAACAACTGAACATGGGACACTGATAAGTGGTGGGAGGAAGCAAAGGATTCTGAATTGGTGACAGCAGCTGTGCTGTGAGAATGTGAATCCCAAAATGGTACAAAGTTTCAGTTTTAATTTGGTTTTCTATTTGATTTAGTATGTGAGGCAACCACTCCAATAACCACAACCATAAACCATGATAAATTCCTCTTTGAAAGAATGTCCAAACATCAGTGAGAAATAGGATTGAAACAGATGAAATATTGTGGAAGAACTACTTTTAAAAACAAAAGGCAAATTAAATTAGAAAATATAATCAGGCTTTCTTCTATAGTGGTCAGTACTTAATCCAAAAGCAAGTTCAAGGTGAAGTTAAATAAGCAAGAGTAACACAATAACTTATTATTACAATAGCAGGCGGGGAAAAAATAAAACAAAATCCTACTAACTGAAATTGTATAGGAGTGTTCCCTAAAGAGCTGATCCTACACTCATTGAAGTCAATAGTCAAACTTACAGATTTAAATGGGAGAAAAATCAGGATATAAATACTTATTACTTACAAAAAATGACATTCAGACAACATTAAGATTGAAAACTCAGGTTCTCAAAACTTAAGAAAGGCCAATGCATCCTTAATTCAGCCCCCTTATGTGTATGCATTATAAAACAGTCTTTAATTACATGATCACATAATATGTTTTTCCGCAGGATCCCTGCCTTATCCAGTCCAGGATGGATGATGCTCACTTATTGAGCAGCTATTCAGTATTTTCCGCAGCTCCTATTGGCCGTGAACAGCAAACGGCGGTCACTGGGAGCTGCGGGGGGCCATGCTTGCGGACGGTCAACGTAAACAAAATGTCTCACGGCCCGCCAGCGGATTACCCTGATGGGCCACGTGCCGAAGGTTGCCGTCCCCTGCTTTAATGTGTGACCCCAACCTTTATTGCCTTGTGAAAAGTGTTCATCCACAGGTAATATGGTGTTTTTGTCTTTTATCATTTTCCTTTGAGAGCATAGTGATTGTCTTAATAAAGACACTGGATTTATGGTTTATTACAACAATCTGTAACCCACTAATCCCCTTTTTGTACTATGACTATATGGGTGTTAATAGGCCACTTGACCTTGAATGGTCCTTTAGAATGTGTGCTAACTACTTATGCTAAACTATCTGTTCGATTTTGTATTTAGCAGTGACAATCTGGGAAAGGTACTTAGATTTGAAGAAGAGCTCGGTGTAGCTCAAATGTTTGTCTGTCTCACCAACAGAAGTTGGTCTAATAAAAGATATTACCTCACCTACCCATCTCTCTAGCATACTTTCAGAGTTCTTTACACTGTGAATTAAAAGGGCTTTGAATATTTAAATTGTTTTTGCATGTAATAGTAAGTATATATATTCATTCACTCCTCCCCCCCCTTTTAAAGTGAGAATTACAAAACAATCTGATCCTTAAGATGCCCCTTTACAGAAGAGACCATTTTTATTGTTAACTTTTCTGCACTTCATTTTAAGTGAGGGATACAATCGGCCAGATTCACCCTTGAGGCAACACAATAGAAATCAATTGAGTTACACCAAGAACAACTTTGGTCCAGAGATTCTAATAATAGTTCTTTTATTATGTCAGCTTTTGACTAGAAGGCAATGTGACATTTGGTAAATATAGAAGTCTGCAGTATTTATGAGAAAGTGGCTCACAAGAGAACCTGAGAGCTGTCTGTTTTCTGGTGTAATGGAAATAAACCCCACAAACTTGTTATAAATTGAACTTTATCTATAACTGTAAATAACTAATCCAATGTGTAACATAGTAAATACTCTGATTCCTATTTGGAAGTAAGTGTAGGGTTTAAGGGTAGGATCCAGGGAGATTCCTAGGTTACTGAAAATTAAGGGCTGCCATTGCAGTGCAATATTTAATTGTCATCTGCTTATTATGGAGAAGAAGGTCATGTTAAATCAAAACAAACCCTTTTAACCAAATCTAATCCCTTGATTCTCCATATCCCTGATCCTGATTTGACCTCAACAGCATGCTACTCGCTATATAATAGACTGAAAGAAAAATTCAGGTCCAAATACCACTAAACACTGTGAAAGTTCAGATCTGGACACAAATTTTGTAGATCAGGCCCATATCTAATCTCTCAGCATATCAATCTTTTTCTTTTTTTTTCTTTTTAAATAACCAGTCTAATTAGTTAAAAACTGGCTACACAATCAAAATTAGATTTGTATTATTGTGTTGCTAAAATGACAACAGCTAAGGGTACACATGCCTAATGTTATCAAAGACATCTGATTTGAAAACCATCTCATTCTTTAATTTTGCCCCCCCCCCCCCATCTGTTGTATCTATTTGTTAACTATTGCCTTATACTCATATGCTTATCCTGCACATATGCACGTGCTTAGTTTTACAATTGTCAGTATTCCCTGGGGGGCATAAGTGTGTAAGGGCTTATCTACACTACCAAGTTCTGTTGACAAAACTTATGTTGTTACCCAAAAGTCGACAAAACAAAAATCGCTAAAGGGTGTTCACACTTGTTCCCTCTGTGAACAGATCATGTCCACATTGGGGACACCATCATCGACAGGTGAGCAATGCACCGTGGGTATGTATCCCACAGTACAGTGTTGTGGGAAGGAAGAGCTGATTGATGCGCATCTTGGCAGGGCCGGTGCAACCACTAGGCGAACTAGGCGGTCGCCTAGCATGCCAAGTGGTTGGGGGCGTCCGAGATTTTTTCTCCCTCCCCTCCCCTCCCTTCCCCTCACACAGAGTGCAGCGCAGCGGATTGGGCGCTTGGGCCTTATTTAGCCACTCCCATTGGCCTCCAGCAGGCAGAGTCCCTCCCCCACTTCCCCCCTCTCCCTGCCTCAGCGTCACGTCGCCAGCACGCTGCGGGGGAGGGGCTGTGGGCTCCGCAGCCTGTTTGTTTTGGTTGGATGGGTCGGGAGTTCTGGGGGGGGGCTGTTAGGGGGCGGGAGTGTGGAGAGGGATTGGAGCAGTCAGGGGACAGGGAGCAGGAGGAGGGTTGGATGGGTCGGGAGTTCTGGAGGGGTCTGTCAGAGGGTGGGGAGTGGTTGGATGGGGTGTGGGAGTCCCGGGGGTCTGTCTGGGGGTGGGGGTGTGGATAAGGGTTGGGGCAGCCAGGGGACAGGTAGGGGGTAGGGTCCTAGGGGGGCAGATAGGGTGGGGGGGTCTCAGGAAGGGGCAGTCAGGGGACAAGGAGCAGGGAGGCTTAGGTAGGGGGTAGGATCCTGGGGAGCAGGTAGGGGCAGGGGTCCCAGGAGGGGGCAGCCAGGGGACAAGAAGCAGGGGGGGTTGGGCATTCTGAGGGGGGCGGGAAGTGGGAGGGAGTGGATGTGGGTGGGGCTCTCCCCCCCGTTCTCTTTTTTGATTGTTGAAATAAAAAGCGGTGCCCAGGCTCAGCAGGGAGGAGGCACCTTCCGGAGGCACCAGAGAGGCAGAGCGTCGGCTTGCGGGGGTGGCGAGCCCCAGCCATGGAGGAGCAGGCATGGTACAGGGGGGCAGCAGCCATGCAAAGGCGGCGGCACCGCTAGCGGGGAGCAGCCGGGCCCCCTGCCCCTCCTGCCCAGGCTGCGGCCCGGCGCACCCCCCCCCCCCGGGGGGCTCCTGCAGGCTGCAGCAGTTGCATGTGGTCGGCGGCCCCCATGCACCCCCCAGCTCCTCCCTTGCCATGCTCGGGGTCTGCGGCTCCCAGGCATGTGACCTACCGGGGCGCAGGGCCCTGAGCCTACTCTGGGAGGGGCAGCGGCAGTGGTGGCTCACACTCCTGGGAGCCGCAGAGCCCGAGCGTGGCAGGGGGGAGCCGGGAGGTGCACGGGGGCTGCTGCCCACATGCATCTACTGCAGGAGCCCCCGGGGCGTGCAAGGTGGGTTGCAGCCCGGGCAGTCGCACCCCCCGGCTTACCCCTCACTGCGCTCGGGTTCTGCGGCTCCCGGGCGTGTGAGCCGCCGCTGCCCCTCCCGGAGCAGGCTCAGGGCCCTGCGCCCCAGTGGTGGCTCACATGCCCGGGAGACGCAGAGCCCGAGCATGGCGAGGGGGCAGCCGGAGGGCGCATGGGGGCCTGCATCCGCTGCAGCCTGAAGAAGCCCCCGGGGGGGGGGGTGCCCGGCCGCAGCCTGGGCAGGAGGGGCGGGGGGCGCGGCTGCTGCCCCCCGTGCCACGCTACCTCTTTTGCAGGGCTGCTGCCCCCCTGCGCTGCGCCGGCTCCTCCATGGCTGGGGCTTGCTGCCCCTGCAAGTCGATGCTCTGGCTCTCCGGTGCCTCCAGAAGGCGGCTCCTCCCTGTCGAACTGCTGCAGCGGCCCAAGCCCGGCAAAGCCAGTGAGTGGACTCGGAGCGGGGACTGCTGGGCTGGGCTGGGGTGGGGAGGGGAGGGCTCGTGGGGGGGCTGTGCACCCTCCAGGGGAGTTCAGGTGGTGGGGACGGGGGAACCTGATCTGGGGAGCAGCCCCTGGGTACGGCTGGCCCCTGGGCAGACTGGCCCCTGGGGTCTATAAAGGCTTGTTGGGATTTACCCCTCAATGAACCGATGTGCGGGGGGGGAGAGGGGACAAGGTGGAAGTTTCGCCTAGGGCGCAAAATATCCTTGCACCGGCCCTGCATCTTGGGATTCTCTCCAAGTTCTCGCACAGCCCCCTCAGCTGCGGAGAGCAGCATCATGAGTAGCTTTGTGAGCTCTCTGTGCTGAGGAACGGCAAAGCAGCACAGCAGTCTGTCCCCCTCCCCCTGCAGCAGCAGTCTGCCTGCTGCTGTGTTCCTAGTGCAGGGCAGAACAGGAGCAGTCCAATGATTTGCTCTTTGTTTGTTCCCCAAAGGGAGCAGCATGCAGATACTTCCCGGAGCTTTGAAAGGGGAGGGGCGCATGCCTGCAGGGCAGCAGAGATCAAAGCACTGAGCAGAGCAATCAGGGCAGGCATTGTGGGATACTGGCGGAAGCCAGTTCTGTTGACAAAACAATCAGCAGTGTCTAGACTGGCTCTTTGTCGACAATAAAGGGAGGGGAAAAGACAAAAGTCTCTCATAGGGGTGGAAGTTTTTTGTCACCAAAACTGGGCATTTTTCGTGAAAAAATTCCCATTGTAGTGTGTACACTCTTCCTGTTTTGTCGCCAAAAGGCAGTTTTTGGTGACAAAACTTGCCAGTGTAGACAAGCCCTAAGTGTTTTTAGGATCCGGGGCTTAGATTTAGGCCAGAGACTGTTCCTTTGTTGTATATTTGTACAGTGTGTAGCAAAATAGGATCCTGGCCTCTAGGCACTACTGCAATACAAATAATAAATAAATAAATAAATAAATAGGCATTACAGCATAACAAAGCCGGCTCAAGGTAAAGATCTGGTTCACAGTGGAATGACCCAGTCTACTGCTACCCTGAGTATACTGGCCTTTGACATGAAGTACATCATTGATTTAAGACATTAACACAGAAGCGAAGACTTCCCCTGGTACCAACATCAACATAATAGCTCTATAGATGCTACATTTGGCCTTGTTGCTCTTTTTGAATAGAGGCAGAATAAGGGGTGAAATTAGTATGCAAATTGGACCAGAAAAGCAGGAGCAGCCACAGTACACCAATACCTTTACAGTAACTCCTCGCTTAACATTGTAGTTATGTTCCTGAAAAATGGTACTTTAAGCAAAATGATGTTAAGCGAATCCAATTTCCCTATAAGAATTAATGTAAATAGGGGGGTTAGGCCAGGGAAATTTTTATATCTATCTATCTATCTATCTATCTATCTATCTATCTATCTATCTATCTATCTCTCTATCTATCTATCTATCTATTAACTAGCACTCGGCTGAGCCCTCAAGGGTTAACACATTGTTGTTTTAAGTAGATCGGCAAGTACAAGGCAGCACAAATGGAGGGAAGAGACACAGCATGATAGAGAGAGACAGAGACACACAACATGTGTGTGTGTGAGAGAGAGACAGAAACACAAACCGTGTGTGTGAGAGAGAGAGAGACAGAATCACACACCGTGTGTGTGTGTGAGTGTGAGAGAGAGAGAGAGAGGGCGAGACAGAGACACACACACCATGTATGAGAGAGACGTGCATTGCCCCTTTAAGTACGCTGACCCCACTCTAAGTACACTGCCTTTTTAAGTAGATCGGCAAGTTGAGGCAGCAGCTGCTGCCAGCAAGCACCTTCCAACCTGAGCCCTGTCGTGTTCCCCCCCCCCCCCCCCCCGCACTGCTTATGGGAAGGGTTAACAAGAATTGGGGATAATTTGGGTTGATCTAGAAGATTGAAACCACGTCTTTGTGGAAGGAACTTATATCCCTTTAGACAAGATACTTGGGATTGATGAATGGGATTTCTGAAGTCTCTGACAAAAGTTACTTGTATCTGGAACTATCAAGACCCGAAGATCTCATTGAAATGCAGTGACAAAATATTTGTATCCCTCTTCCTGTGCTCAGTAATCCTTTCAGTAAAAGATTGGTTTGGGCTTAAAATAAGTATACTTTGCACAATGCTCACAGTTAAAGCAATGAAATAAATATCCCAAAACACAGTACATTGTAGGAGCCTGGCTTCTCATTATTATATTATTCATTATTTGTATTGCATTTGTGCCTAGGACCTCATTGTTGCCTATTTGCTGTACAAACACAAAACAAAAAGAAGTTCCCATTCTTAAGTTTCCAGCAGGGTTCATCAATAGAGGAAAACCTACTGTCTACTTCTATATGTCTCAAAATGTAGTCTTGCTAAGCTCTAGACTGCAACTCTGCACCGTGAAACCCACAATGAAATTACAATTGAAAGAGGAATTATGAAGATACCCATTAGAGTAAATCTTAATGATGTATATGAAAAATCAATCTAAGCAACTAAAGACTTGTACATTTCCAGTTCTAGTCAGAGAAAATCCAATAAAGTGAGTAAGAAAATTATGCTTAAATGGTGAGCCACATTGTTCGTTTCTATTTATTTAAAGAGGATTCCTGGCAGGCCTGTAAGAAAATGGAATGCAATTTGATCATACAAAGGCCCGACTAATCAATGATCACCCAACATGACTTCCAGCATACACTTAATGCTTTACCAGGGTAAACCCAGCCATGCTGTTCTGATGCTGTTTCAAATTAAAATAACCAGTATTTTAAATATATAGCAAAATTCAGTCTAAGTGTGGTCTTGAGGTAGTAATTGAGGGATTCTAGACCTCAAATTGGAAGAATGCAGGCCATTTCATTGGTAGGTTTAGTACAGAAGGGCTCTTTCATTTGACAACCAGAACAAACACCTTAGTCAATATTAAATCATGTGGAATGACCTTACTTGTTAAGTGAGAAAGTACCTTTACTGTAAGAAGTGAGTTGAATAAGGTCAATGACAGTTTTCATTATCTACATAAAGTCAGGTGCTAAACACTGTGTACTTGACACTTCTATTTCTTCTTCTGATCATTAGTGTATAGCCCTAGTTGATTTCAATACTGTTTAATTCCCATTCCATTAATAAGAAAAATGCTGCCCAAATAATGTTATATATTTGTCAGTCCAAAACTATAAAGCCATTTTTTCCATACAGTGTAAATCAATGAGCAGAAATTGGAATGCATAAATAATGTTAGCTGAAAAAAAACCAGGCTTGTTTGAAATAGCAAAGCATCAAAATTGCAGATCTAAAATCCTGGTTTTATATCATAGAGAAAATTAAGAAGGGCTGCACCATTGGGAAACCCAAATAAATGAACATACCTATTATTTTCACAGAAGTGCAAACTAGGAAAAAATCTGACTTTTAAAAATCTTTCATTTTTGTTTGGATACCCTTAAACTTTTATTGTACTTGTATTTATTCTGTAGAATTATCATGGGAGTC
Source organism: Platysternon megacephalum (assembly GCA_003942145.1). Taxonomy (NCBI): domain Eukaryota; kingdom Metazoa; phylum Chordata; order Testudines; family Platysternidae; genus Platysternon; species Platysternon megacephalum. The sequence goes on from QXTE01000084.1 coordinate 3,939,913, forward strand.
CTGAATCTGATGATGAAATGGAAACGAGCTTATAAAAGTAACCACAATGATATATCAATCTATACAGATAGATTTTCTTGTACAGAAGAAAAATTGGAATGAAAACAAACTGTTGGGTGACTGAGTATCTGCCATCTCAAAGCATTGTTTTCTTTCAGCACACCAACTATTTTCTTAGTTAACTTTTAGGAATATAAGTGGTTTAGATAGTTTAGTATCCTGTCTCTGTCATCTACCAGTGGTGGATGCTTAATAGGAAGGCATGAAATCTGCTTCTGAAAAGTCCATCTTTGCAGAATTGAAATTTATGCTCTAATTCACATTTGGCCAATCCCCTGTTGACAAGAAAATGCATGGCCACATATATTTATTGTTGAAAACTTCATGCCCGATACCTCTTCTGTTTTAAAATGAGCTGTAGAGGACAGAGAAAAGATTAGTAAGGACAGCTATGGAAACAATTCACAATGAACAATTCATCTGGCAAATTAAGTCCTTTTTCCTCTTTGTCACTATCTACAAAATAAATTATTCTTTTTCATTAATTTGTTCGCTATCTGCACTTGTTCAAATGGGTTTTTGAGGAAATTAATTATAGCATATAGATTGTTTACAAAATGTTAATTGTGAGTATCAGTACATTGACTACGTGAATTCACTATACTTAGCCCATGCTTCCTAAATGAAAGAGAGTCAAAGACCTAAGACAGCTATAAAGGCTACTAGGCTTTAAATTCAATTGTTTCCCTGTAACATCAACAAAAGGTTTACATATACACGTGGAATCCCAATTCCAAATGGTGAACAGTGGCCTCTGTCTCTCTTACTTAATTGGCTCAGTGTTAGGCTTCTGGGGGTGGGGGGTCTTGAAGAAATGCTTTGAATTTCAAATGTTCCATCTCTGTCAAATTTCTATACAATATTTCATATATATATGAAACGCATTGGTTGAATTCAGTAAAACAATGAGCAGACGTTTTGAGGTGCAGCATTTCTCTCCATTTGTCTCTTGGTAAATTCCACTTTATTCAACCGTGAAAAGACCACAAGGTCTGTTAGAACATTGGCTTCAGAAAAATAGTAAAGGCCTTAGCAATCAGATTGTTTAAACTCTAAAAATAGTTCCTCATAAAGTTGGTCTCTGTAAGATTTAAAGAAAAAAAGACTCCATGCATGTGAAAATGAAATGCAGCAAACAAAAACCATCACCCTATATGTCAGCCATACATTCGGGACAAATTTAACTACACTAAAAACAAATAACAATCTGTGCACCAGCAGACATATGCCCTAGAGCAGTGGTCCCCAACCATTTTTGTCAGGCGGGCGCCAAAAAAGAAAAAAAAAAAACGAGCGCTGCCGGCGGAGAAAAAAAAAAAAAAAAAAAGCCGGAGGGCTACGCGGGCGCACTTACACCCCCCGGCGGGTGCAATGGCGCCTGCGGGCACCGCATTGGGGACCCCTGCCCTAGAGTGTCCTCTCTCTCTGCTTCAGATCATGCTCCCTGGCATCAAAATTAGCCTCCTCTCTTTCCACCACAACACCTGCTGCAGCTAGCTCATTGCAAGCTGGCCACAGAAGAACTTCATAAAAGTATGCATGATATGACCTTACAAACAATATTTCACTTGTATGAATGGTTGTGAGATGAGAATAAAAGAAGTTGAGAATACTATCCAAATGAATTCAGAGCTTTCATTCAAATACATTTTCACAAGTACTTTTTTTTGCCATGTCTGTCCATCTCCAGTTATAATCATATATATAGAGAAAGCTAGCCCATCATGTAACAGAGCTTATAAAGAAACAAAGAAAAGAATCACTTTCCCAATTCTGGTGACATTGCAAACTAATAATGTAATCTTTTTTCTTCGAACATGGAAAGCAGCAAAGGAATTAAAAATACAGGAACATCTGAGGTACTTAAGTGATTATTCCTTTAGATCTTAGCTGATAGAGTACTATGTAGGTATGGGCCTTGAAGTCAGTGCAGACAAGTTCACATAATTTTACTGGCCTGATTTATACAGTCTTCAAGTTTAGTGCTATAATAGAACTGCATTGTTTTCACTAAAGTTATTTCTTACTATTGCATAAATGTAGGTTTCAATAATAAGTGTTACTTTGTAAATTGCTCACTTGTTTAAAGTTAATTTACATTAGTTAAAATAAAAATGTATTATTCTACATTTTTGGAAGTTTGCCCAGAGACTTAAAAACAATGATGCAGTAAGTATTGCAGTATTAGGATATTTTTGAAGCGGTAGGGTCTTTATTGAAATACAGGGCATCTCTTGGTTCTTAAAGTTTACTCTATGCTCAATGAGGCATAAAACTCCTCTGCTTATATTGTTTTTATTGTTTAGAAATACTTACACCCTTTCTAACACTTTACAATAAATCTCTTTCCTAGTCCATGGGTATAGGAGGATCCCAGAACAGTAAATTCCAGACCCATGTGATAAATTTCATTTGCCATGCATCTTTGACTATCTCACCTACAATCTTCCCACTAATTCCTCTCCTCCAAAATTACTCCTTATTCAGAGCCTCTGAGAAACTTTAAACTGCAATGATGTTAGAAAATAAAATAACAAATGCCTGTCCTCAATCATGTTTCCTTCATCCACTCCCAAGTGTGGAGATTTCTCCTCAAAATTACCCAAGTTCCAGCAATTACAGCATTCAGTCCTGCACCAGTGACAGTTCTCTGGTGTGATGCATTATGACCTCAAATGTGGAAACTCTGTCTGTAATAGTTATGTCAAAAATATTTGTCAAGGATGGGTGAGTTCCAGTGGTCCTGCTGAAGGATGATAACATTCAGGAAGCATCAAGCCAAACAGTTCCAGCCATGACAGCATAGAATGTATAGTCTCTAATTTTTGTCCCATTTCTTTTTTGGGAGTGTGGTGGGGAAAAGAAAAGAAAGTGTTAAGGTTGAGAAATAAAGTACTCAGAAGTCATGAAATACAGTGTCAAATATGAAAGCTCAACCTTAATTCTGTCTCCTTCAATTTATACCTTGAGGGACACATTAGGTAGAGGTTCATGGTGAGGGCACTAGAGAGTCACACCATTTAAGCACAGTGCCTCTTAATGCACCCAAGGGCACAACCCACTAGATCATGCTTTAGGAGCCTGCTGTGAGAGTTCTGCTCTGTGATCAGCTTGTCAGTGTGTAATTTCACCTCCTCTGTGAGCATTTTGAGTTTTTTTGTGCCTATGGGGTACCAGTAAAGAGTAGTGTGCATCCTCAGAAGTGCAATGACTTCTGGGTACAACCGGGGAAGATTTCCTGAGTCCTCCTTTTCATGCATCCATGTAAAGGCCAGCCACATTCTGACTTATCTATGGTCTCTCTTTAACTGACAAATAATGTATATAGAGAAAAAACAATACAGGTCAGTCGCATCTTAGGCTCATTTAACATGTGCAATTTCAGCTTTATGCGGTCGGCAAAAACAAGAAAAAACAAAAAAAGAGAGAAAAATAACAATTTAAATACTGTTTCTGTAGTGCAGGCGATTCTGCCCACCATTACACTCAATGTAATTTTGACTATACGCGGTTTTCGCTTTATGTGCTGACCGCGGAACGTAACCTCAGCGTAAGATGAGACAGACCTGTACCAGAAACTGAAATTTCATAGAATCATAGAATATCAGGGTTGGAAGGGACCTCAGGAGGGCATCTAGTCCAACCCCCTGCTCAAATCAGGATCAATCCCCAACTAAATCATCCCAGCCAGGGCTTTGTCAAGCCTGACCTTAAAAACCTCTAAGGAAGGAGATTCCATCATCTCCCTAGGTAACCCATTCCAGTGTTTCACCACCCTCCTAGTGAAAAAGTTTTTCCTAATATCCAACCTAAATTTCATATATAATTCTATATTATGCAGTAAGTTACAGTGCTATAGATACAGACATGTCATCATGTTTGTTCCAATGATATGTTAAAACAGACAAGTTTGAAGAAAAATGGTTCCATACTTATGAATATATAAGGAATGAAAATTGAATAGCCCTTAGTCTGAGACACCCCATGTTTGAGGTTAGACAATTCTATTATTTTAGACAGGCTGGAGGTTAAAATAATCTCAGATTTGCAACCCTATGTATCCTTTGGGTAGGCTAAACTTTACTGCACTGCCCTCCTCATAGTGCCTAAAAACAACTCCCACAGAAAGGCAAATGGAGACCCAGAATTCAGTCACTGAGGATTTTCAGCGAGGACTGCACATGGCTAACTTCCCCACAATCAAGTACAAAAAGAATGAACTTAATTCTTAAGTACCAACTTTATAAAATCTTAAATGATAAAGAAACATAATAACAACAACTTAATTTCTACAACATAACGTGGCTATATTATAATCCACATACATTATCCTCGGTTACACATAAACATAACTAAAGAAAATAAATTAAATCTAAACAGGTCAGTGAGACGTAACTCAGAGTTCCCAAAAGCTTAGGTTGAGTTCACCTGAGTCTGTTACAGTCTTTGATCACCAAAATCAATACAGTCTGCTGAGTCAAAAGCTCTGCAACAACATCTTCCCTCCATTTACTTGTAGAACTCTCCAGTCGGAATGCGTGCCGACTTCGAGTCCTCCTCTGTTGAAATCACGAGTTAGCTAGTCAGCTAACTAATTAATCAACCACTCAGATTAAGTACATAGATTTAAAAAAAACAAACCTGTGCCAAGAAAAATACAAACTGAGAATAGCAAAATATAAATGATTATTTCCCCAGTGTCACAATTTAAAAAAGTGAAGAGCTGGTGAATCATACTAGTTAAGACAATGTAATTAAAACAGTTTGGCTAAAATCAAACAACATTCAAAGTATATAATTAATATTAAAAAATATTTTTCCCTCCCAATTTCCCCTTTCTATAACTGACACTGCCTGTTGAAGGGTTAACAGTATCACTAACCTCCTGCAAAATGCTTCAGAGTTAAGGAAAAACAGACTGCTTTCTGCTCCTGTGGCTCAACTTCTCCAAACCCACACAGAACACATGGCCTCTTGTAAAGCAGCTGCCCTGACTACTTGCCGTCAATTAAGTCTCCCTTCAAGTACAGGGAACCTATTGAGGATATCCAAAACTACCAAACCCAACTCCAGAAACTTCTGTGTGTGGAGAACTAACTGTGCCTCTGCCTATCAACAATGACACAGACACAACTCACTCCCCCTCTTTTTCTCAGATCTCTTAAAGAGATATCTCCCTATTAGGCATGTGGGTTGCACCTATGATTCTAATTATGGGGCTCATTGGTCCCGTCTAAATAATAGAATGAAAAAGTTCACCCCACTGACCTACATATAAAGAGAAGGAACATTCTACAGTAACAGTGAGGTTGAGAGAGATGTCATTGGTGCAGAATGTGTCAGTTAATGAACTGGATGAATTTACTCAAAAGACCCTTATTACAGGATCCTCATCAGTAGGTCCCAGCATTCAGCCAGAATTCTTAACTTTTCGAGTCCAATACATTGGCACATGTTGAGACTGACACAGAAAGAGTGGCAGGTACTGAATATAAGAAAGGCCAGGAAGAAGGTTAGTGGCTTTCAGAGTGGAACCCCAGGAGTATTTCTTCTGGTTATTGCTGCAACAAACTGTGTAGGGGAAATTTGATGATCTGAAAACAGGTATATGTACCTATGAACTGTGGCAGGATGCTGGCAGGTAACATAAACTATAACAGGGACCTGAGGATTCTTTGCTGATGTTTGTATGCTTGCTGCTTAGCTTCTTTCAGAGTTTCACATACTGCATTTTCCCTCTCGGAGGACAATTTATTGGTTGGTAGTGACCCAGAGATGAGCCAGCTGCCATACAACTTCTCAACTCCAGATCTGCATTAGATTCTGTTATCCTTGCCATTCTATATCTTGCTGCTCTATTGATACCTCATTTCCTCTGGGCTGCTCCTTGGCTCAAAAAGCTGTGGTCCCCCCTCTGCACACTACTACCGCTCTTCTCCACCTTCAAATCTCCAAATGCCAGCTCCTTGCTAATAGTCACTGTTTAATCTAACACAGGACAGTGGAATTCCTGTCAGTTGTTGGCTGAATATCTTCCCTGCCTTTGAAATAAAGTCTGCCTTTTATAGTACTCAGACCCTACTATGCTGTTTCCATAGGCTAAAAGAAAATCAATTGCAGACAAGGCAGGGAGGCTTCAATTTTCAAAGGTATAAGATAGCTTTATTATCCTGAACCAGCTCTTAGCCTTAGAATGATCTTTAGAGGAGAGAGCCGGTGTACATTCAGGGGTCCTACTGTAATACCCACTTCCTTCCCTAGACAATTGTGTATAACACAATTATCCCCTACCACGCTAAAAGGAAACATTACAGTTTACAGCTCAAGGGATGTGTTTCTCATATCACTCATATTATTTATAATTCTAACATTTTATACACTTAATCATGTTCTTTTCTTGAAAACAGTGAACTTAATACTCTGTGCTCACACATGCTAACTTTACAGTTATATTATATGTCTATGTGATATTTAGAGCTGGATTTTGCTGCCCTTATGTTGAATAGTAGCTTACTATGACATTAATTATATCAGAGTGTCTACTTGAAGACTAAGGTACTAATCAACATGGGTAAAGGTATCAAAATCTAGTCCTCATTGAGCACATTGTCCTCAAAATGTAATTCTATATTCAAAAAAAAAAGAAGTTTTGTTTTTTTTTACAAATGTTCACTTGATTTGATTTTTTTCACTCTTATTTCTGAAGATCCATGAGTATTTACAAAGCAATTGTAGTATCACTTTTATTTGGTTATGCATTAAACGTTTTAAGCAAGGACTTTTACATTTATGTGTCCAGGTAATGAACTTCTATTTCAAAATTTATAATCAATATTTAATCCTGTTTAGGTGGTTTATTCCACCAACTAAAGCTGAGTTTGATTGATTAATTAATTGTCCCTAGCACTGGGCAACCATAATATCATGAGTTTGCATTACAATCTAAATTAAACTAGACAATTTGCTCTGCTGTATCAATTAACTCTTGAGAAGGTGTCTTTGGGTTTGCAAAGGATTACAGGAGCCTGAGAGTGAATTATATATATACTTATTTTTAACACACTAATGAGGAAGTCTTTGAAATAAGAGAATACTGAACTTTTGGAAAATGATTTCATTGTACAGTAACTGCTGAATTAAATGGTAAAGTTAATGTGTTATGAAAGAAGCAGTAAAGAGAGCATGTGGCAACTTCTTGAAACACATTTAAAAATGAAGAGCACATATTTGTATAATTGAAGTTTATTCCATCAAACTACTTTCAGACTTCTAGCAATCTAGTTGACTTAAGCTAGTTCATTTAAATTAGATTATTTAAGAATGATTTTATCAAAAAGTTTTTGGTTTTATGTCCCTTTTTAGTGCGTGTTAAAAATAAAATAAAGTATATATATATATATTTTAAAATATGAAAATGTATTGTGTCAATTTATATAATTACGACCAAATGGGAATAAGATCTCTGACAGGATATATCATGTCACAACACCATATGGACATAAATTAGTGAATCATTAATCTGTGGATCCCATAATGTACAAAATTATAATGGATTCTTCAGAACTCTCATGCTGTCATGTAAATGTGTGTTATGGATCTGCTCAGGTGTATTTCATTGACATGAGATACTAATGGTTCCAAGTGCTGACTGTATAGATTGACTTACATATGTTAAGGGTAAATGATAGACCAACATCTGGTTATTAACATCATACAATCAGATCCTTCATGGTGTATTCAAATTTACAGTGTTGTCATACATATCATACAACAGCTGTGAATGTTGAACCAGTCAGTTCACCCAGTATATTAATATTCTGTCTTAAAAACATACTATAATCCCGCCTGTTCTTCAGAAATAGAGTGTGTCAGGAGAGAAGCTTTGGAGAATGACAAGTAAATGTCCTTTGATCTTCCTTGAGTGATCTTGTGGTGGGAAGAAAAGTCCAAATGATCTCAGAGATCCTTCCAGCATTAAAAGAGAGGGAAGGCAGAAAATACTGAAGGTGAATTGCTGCATTTCTACTGGTGTGAAACTGAAGGTTTTGGGTCTGTGGAACACTGGGCCACATTTCAATAAGAATGGGGAGCTGTATAAACTGGATGATCTGCATGTTAGGTAGGGAGGCTAATCTTCTCAGTTGGAGACTGACTGGAGCAGTCAGGAGGGTGTTAAACCAGAGAGGGTGCCATGGAGGCACAATTACAAACAATATCACAAACAAATTAAACTGAAATGACAAAGAATGTGAAGAGAGGACATTTTTCAATTGCTTATATTCCAGTGCTCGGAGTCTGGACTACAAACAAGAGGAGCTGGAAATTGTCACTGATGAGCAGAAATTTGATATAATTGGCATTACTGAAACCTAGTGGAACTATTCCCATGATTGGAATGTTAAAATCATGTTATAATTTGTTTAGGGTGAAAGAGGTAGTGAGGGCACCATGCATTGAAGACATTGTTTCCTGTTTTAGAGTTATTGATAACTCCAAACCACAGGATCTTGAATGCATATGACACTAATTTTCTACCACAAGGTATGTTACCCAACAGGAGGTTAACCCTATTTGGTACCTCATTATGATGGATAGAGACAAATTAATTACTTGTCTGGAAGTTGGTGGTTTCCTAGGGACCAGTGATTATGATTATATTGAATGTGGTCAAACAAAGGACAGTCTCAACCAGAAATATAAACACTTGGTGTTCCAAAAAGGCTAATTTCCCTAAGGTGAGAAAACTATGAGTGACATTTATTGGGATGAAAAATGTATACATAAAGATGTGAATGAAAAGTGGGAATCCGTTAAGAAAACTTTACTAGATGGCCAAAAAACCCTCCCATGATTCCACAATCAGGAAAGAGGACAACTTTGGCTAAAGACCATGTTTTTTGGTGATGAAGTCAAGGAAGTAGTTAGAAATAAAAAGCAATATATAACAAATAGAGAAAAAAGGGAAATAACAATCAATATAAATAAGAAGCTTTGAAGTGTAGAAAATTGTCAAGGGAAGCTAAAGACATCAGGGAAAAACATCTGTGGCTGGCAGAGCTAAAGACAGGATTTTTTTAAGTTTATTAGGAACAAAAATAAATAAATAAATACAACCTAGCACAGATACAGGCTCATAAGGAGCTGGAGATGGTAAAATTGTTAATGATGCAGAAAAGGCAAAAGTGACAAATTCCTTTATTTGTAAATGAACAGTATGATGTTCTCGGTATGGGCCGAGGAATGTGCTGGCCGCTGCTTTCCGCAGCCCCCATTGGCCTGGAATGGCGAACCACGGCCAGTGGGAGCTGCAATCAGCCGAACCTGTGGACGCTCCAGATAAACTAACTGGTCTGGCCTGCCAGCAGATTTCCCTGACAGGCCGCGTGCCAAAGGTTGCCGATCTCTGGTGTAGATGCTGACATAATTAGGTTGATGTAAGCTGCCTTATGTCGACCTAACTCTGTAGTGTAGACTAGGGCTCAGTCTGAGTAAGGTAATGCTTCTTTGATCACTGTAGCTTTGACTGGCCAGGGTTAATCTTGTCAAATTCCCAGCCCTCCTTTTAAAGCATCTGTGAACAGTTTGATGTCTTTCAATGGGTCAAAAAAATTGCAGCACTGGAGCTAATGTCAGAATGTGCTTTTCATCACTGAACTCTCTTTCGTGCTCTGACATCCATGCCCATTCAATGACCTGAATGGAGATGCCTTAGGTTAGTTGTGCAATCTGTATACTTAGGTAAGAATTTATTGATATAATTCAACATGCCTAGCTGCCTTTGAATTCTCTTTTTATATCTTCGGGCATGTTAAGTATTGCTTGAATCTTTGATTCTTCAGGCAAGATTCCCTTGTAGGTCAGCCTCTCTCCCAAGTATGTGATTCCACAGCTTGAAATTGACATTTGGCCTTTTTCAGTTTAAGGTTATTTGCTCTGTCAATTGCCAGTACTCAGACATTCCTTATGTTCAATGATAATGCTGCCCCAAATTATTATGCTATCAATGTACACTTTCACTCTCACTAGATCCTCTAGCATCTAGCTCATTGTATGGTGAAATACTTCTAGAGCCAATATATTTTGAAAGGCAGTCTTAGGAAGCAGATATATTCTAAATGGTGTGTTGAAAGTGCAGATTGTGGAGCTCCCAGTGTCCAAGGGGATCTGCCAAAATCCAGCCCTATTAGTATCTAATTTGATGAAGAATTTGGCTCCTATGCTCTCAAACAACAGTTCATTTCTTGTGAGCCAGTGGAACTGCTCTCTTTTTATGTTTTTCATTCTGAACCTTGGGGTCCATATGTAGCTATAGACCCATTCTTTCCCCCCCTATAATTATTAAGGAATGACCCCAATCTGGGGGTTCTTCTATTCTCCAAATTATGTCAGTTGCTATCATATTTTGCAGCTTTTCTTCTAGCCTCTTTCTGAAGGCTTGTGAAATTTTCTGTAGCATATACCACAGGTTCTGCAACTTCTCATAATCATATCTTTTCTGTTACTGGCAGGTACCCATTTCCTGTGAATAGATCTTCATATGATGCTATTAATACTCTCAGATTTAGTTGTATATTGTCTTTTGGTCTCTCTATTGCATACATCCTCTTAACAAGGCCGAGCAACTAACACATGTCTAAGCCAAGATTGGTTGCTTGCCTCTGTGTACCACTACCATCTCTTGTTTTATCAGTTATCCAGTGAATTGAAGTGTCAGTGTGCACTCTCCCACCATTGGAATTCTTCCTCCATTATAGTCTTTCACAGAAACTTTTGACTCTTCCACTTTTATGTGCTTCTTACATCTCTCTAATTCAGTATTTGTTATTTCATTTACCTGTGCTCCAGTATCTATCTTGTAAGTCACATAAGTGCAATTTGTGCACCTTTTAATTAGTCAATCTTTTGAGTTTTCAGCCTCCTCCATTATTGTGTTTAAGAGCAGCTCTTCCTCATAGATTCATAGACTTTAAGGTCTGAAGGGACCATCATGATCATCATGTCTGATTTATGCACACTGCAGGCACAGAACCTCACCCACCCACAGGCACCAACTTCCCCTCTTTGCCGTGGGTCCTCGACCCCCCCTCCTCTGCTCCCAGCCCCACCCCCACTCCACCCCTTCCATGAGGCCCTGCCCCAGGCCCCGCCTCTTCCCACCCCTCCCCTTCCACCATTCCAACCCCTTCCCCAAATCCCTGCCCCGGCCCCACCTCTTCCCCATCTCCTCCCCTGAGCGCGCCACCTTCCCTCTCTTCTCCCCCCTCAGAGTGTGCAAACAGCTGTTTGGTGGTGGCCCAGCAGGAAGCGCTGGAAGGTAGGCAGAGGAGCAGCGATGTGGCGCACTCAGGGGAGGAGGAGGTGGGGCTGGGGGGGAGGGGAGCTTGGCTGCCAGTGGGTGCAGAGCACCCACTAATTTTTCCCCTTGGGTGCTCCAGCCCCGGCACACCCACAGAGTCAGCGCCTATGCACCCACCCACTTCTGTAATAGGCCCCTAACCTCTGGCTGAGTTAAGTCCTCAAATAAAAGACTTCAAGTAACAGAGAATCCACCATTTACACTAGTTTAAACCTGCAAGTGTCTCATGTCCCATGCTTCAGAGAAAGGCAAAAAAACCCCAGCATCTCTGTCAATCTGACCTGGGGGAAATTCCTTCCCAACCTCAAATATGGTAATCAGTTACACCCTAGGCATGTGGGCAAAACTCACCATCCAGACACCTGGAAAAGAATTCTCTCTAGTGACTCAGAGCCCTCCTCATCCAGTGTCCCATCACCAGCAATCAGAGATATTTGCTGCTAGCAGTCACAGATCGGCTACATACCATTGTAAGCAGTCTCATTATACCATCCCCTCCCATAAACTTATCAAGTTCAGTCTTGAAGTCAGTTAGGTTTTTTGCCTCCTTGGAAGGCTGTTCCAGAACATCACTCCTCTGATGGTTAGAAACCTTCACCTAATTTCAAGCCTAAACTTGTTGATGGCTGGTTTATACCCATTTGTTCTTGTGTTCACACTGACGGATACTCCTCTCCCTCTCTGCTATTTATCCCTATGATGTATTTATAGAGAGCAATCATATATCCCCTCAGCCTCTTTTGGTTAGTGTCACAGGGTGTGCATACTAAGCCAGATAGGGTTAACCTCACACTACGGGCAGCAGAAGTCCCACCTCCAGGCCATGCTGGGCATGCTCCAACTGCTGCCTCAGTATATAATGGAACAGCCCAGCTCATTCTAGGCTGACCACTGAGGAGGGAGGATGCTTGGTGGAGGCTCCTGCCCAGGAGCTGCTTCAGCACTTGACTGCGGGAACCAGAGATCCCAAGGACCAGACCAGAGACCTGTTGCCTATGACTGGCCAACTGGAGTTGGAATCCCATGGAGCTACCTACACTGAGGGGCTCAGAGACACCAACAATGTCTGGACCCCAGCTTCAGGAGACACGGTAGGAAGTTGCCCAGGGAGGCAATGTGAGCGGTATCTCCTACCTGAGGAAGATCAACGTGTTGCGGTAGGATCTCCACTGACTGGGTGGTGACCACACTCACTGCTGACAGGGCCCTGGGCCGGGACCCTGTAGAGCAGGGAGGGCCCGGGTACCCCCCTACCCCAGCTGTCACCCCTGCTGGGTGGTGGCCCCTTACTCTGGTCATTAGGCCCCACATACCTGAATCCCAAGAGCAGCCATACTGATTCTGGCCATTGGGCCACACTGCCCTGACTCCAAGGGCAGTTGTATCAACTCTGGCTATTAAGCCACACAGCCCTGATTCCTAGGGCAGCCATACAGATTCCAGCCATTGGGTTGTGCTGCTCTCAGCCTCGGGGTAGTTGGATAGACTGTAACAACGGTAGTATCACAACCCTGACATGCCCCAAAGGGGGATGGGGTGTGCATACCCAAAGACAGTTAGGTTAAACAAGTCAAGCTCTTTCAGTCTCCTCTCATAAGGTATGTTTTCCATTCCTCAGATCAACCTAGTAGCCCTTCTCTTCACTTGAGTAATCCCTTTCTGCAGTTAATTTATTCTTTTTCCTGCTTTCTCTGCAGATTTTAGATCGTGGTTGGGTTTATTACAATTTGTACATGTTTGCCAGAATGCTGGACATTTCCTATGCTCATTCTGGTTGCCACATTGTATCCTGCTTTGTATTTTTATGTTGTTGGCCAATTTAATTCCTGTGAATAACAAATAGGAGTGGGGAGGTGATTTTATCTTTGTGTATGGCATTGGTGAGAACAACACTGGAATACTACATCCAGTTCTGGTATCCACATTTTAAAAAGGGATGTTGTAAAACTGGAGAGGATTAAGAAAAAAAAGCCACAAAAATGATTTAAGGGCTAAAAAAAAAAAAATGCCATACAGTGAGAGACTTAAAGAGCTCAATGTGTTCAGTTTATGAAAAAGAAGTTTGAAAGGTGACTTAAGTACCTTCACAGGGAGAAAATACCAGATACTAAAGGACTCTTAAATCTAGCAGAGAAAAGCATAACAAGAACCAATGCCTGGAAACTAAATCCAGCCAATTTTTAATTAGTAATAAGGCACAAGTATTTAACAGTGAGAGTGATTACCCATCAAAACAAATTACAAAGATAAATGGTGGATTCTCCATCTTGAAGTCTTAAAATCAAGAATACATGCTTTTCTGGAAGATATGCTTTATTCAAACACAAATTATTGGGCCCAATGGAGGGATAAAATTTAACGGCATGTGATTTATACGAGGTCAGAGTAGATGATCAAATGGTTCCTTCTGGCCTTAAATTCTATGGATCTATAGGTATAAGAGCCATTTTGTGGATTAAATCAGTAAACTACCAGATTGAGGTGAGGAATATCCTGCTGATAAGAGATGATGGAGTGCTCTTTGCATACCGTGAAGAGGAGCTCCAGTAACTTTGCAATTGCTTTGTGCTAGCTTGTGATTAATTTGAACTAACCATCAGTCTAAAGAAGGCAATGATTATGGCACAAGGTGTGTTGACTGCACCAGAAGTTTTAAGAGCTAGCACCCACTAGGATTAGTGCACAGGTTCTGCTATCTAGGATCAACTGTATCGGATAACATATCTGTAGATGAGAAGCTTAATTCTCGCACTGGAAAGGCAGCCACTGTTACCCTGCATTTAAGGGGTGTGTATATCCCAGAATGTGATCAATCTAATTGCAACCATATTATGTGCATTCAGCCACCCTAAAGTAATAAAATTGAACACCACATAGTTAAGGGTTAATTTGGAAACAGGCTTTCAGAAGCAAGGTCATATCTAGCTGGCAGGTTTTGCTAATCAGAATGGGAGAAGGAAACAAACATTTAAACAATTAAAACTAAAACCTTGGTGATTAAAAATACCTTAAGTCTAAACACCTCTAATATTAAAAGTTTATTAAAAATTACAATAATAATAATAATTCAATACAAACATGATGACCTATATATTTTATAAAAATTAATTATACAAAATTAGCTAATAAAGTATACTTTAAAGCAGTCCTCTAACAACACCTTAAAAAACATTTTTCCTAACACCCTTTCTCACCAGTGGGTAAGCAACTAGCCACTGCAAACTTGCTGTTAATTACTCAATAACGTTCCAAATGTTAGGTAAATATCTAAAATGTTCTAAACCTATTGCTTATGTTTGTGTGTGCTTAAATCTGGCTTTGAATCGTGTGTCCACCGCTGACCATTCAAAAATATGTTAAGCTGAAGTTGGCTCTGAGAATCATGTTGACACAGTCTTTGAGGTGCTTGGTTTCAGTCTCCATGTTTTCAATACTCACCTCTGGCAGCCATATCACCATCCTCTTCTGTTCAGGTTCTCTTCAATCTTTTGGAAGTCATGGTCCTTTGAAGCCAAACACATATTGTTGATATACATGAACTGGAGGTGGTATGCAGTAGGGCATTGGTGAATACATTAAATAAAGTTGGTGCCAGCACTGAGTCTTGCAGGAGTCTTTTCTTCTGGAATCTCCACATTCTTGTTTTGCGGCTCAGAGCCACCTGAAGATGTCTACGTTGGAGCATCAGCTTTGTTGCCATGACAACCCATCTAGAAATAATTCTTAATGTCTTATATCACAGACCCAGACAGTATCATAGACTGCTGTAAGGTGAAAAAAAGACAGATCCAGTTTTCTCCTTCTTTTGAAGTCCATTCTCAATATACATAGTAAGTGCTAACACTTGGCCATGGGTGATTTATTTTGGTCAGAGACCTCACTGATCATCACTCAAAAGTTGCTCTAGTATGGGCATAATTCTCTGTAGGATCATCTGCTCCAGGTATTTGTAGCTACAACTCAGGAGTGATATGGCTTTCTGACATATCTCAGGGACATGAACACAAGATAACTGCTGCTGGCTTTTCTTCCCAAGATGTAGTGATGGCTAAAGATGCCTGTTTGGTGGCTGTCACATTTCTGGGTAAGCCCACCCAGGAATGTCTAATGTCAAACTCTCAATTGTTACGTTTGGTCCAATAGACATTGTACTGGGAAATACCATGGCTAGGATGTGCCTCATCAGCATCACATGCTGACACCTCATAAAGTTGACAGCACAACACTGTATCAGCATTAACTATTTTTTTTATTATTTCATTGTGTTTTTCTATTCATAGAATATCTTCCCCTTTTCTCTCCTCCCCACCTCTATTATTTGAGAGTGGAGTTGTGATGGGTGGACTAAGCCCAGAGGCCCCCTGCTGGAGGCCTCAGGGTCCTGCCACACCCATTCCAGAGAGGAGCAAAAGAGAAATCCTCCAAGCAGCCTACAGTGGCTGCAGGGGAAGCAGCCTATAGTGGCTTCAGGGGAAGCAGCCAATCAGAGGGGCTGCAGGAGTGACCAGTCAGGCACCAGGAGGGCTGTATAAAAAGGATCTGCAGAGACAGAGGCAGTCAGCTGGAAGAGAGAGGACTGTGTTCCTGGCTGGCTGAAAGAGCAGCAGGACAATGGACAGCTCAGTGTGGGCAGGGACTGGGGGAGGTAAGAAGGAGCACCTTCCTGGCTGTGGGGACTGAGCAAGGACTGAGCCCAGGGAGGGCTGCAGGAAGACAGTTCCTCCAGGGAGGAAGCCCTGGGGGGAGATGACCGCATACCAGGGCTGGGAGAAGGAAAAAACTGTATACCCTGGAAGGGGTTTGTTCTGTTCCAGTTAGAGACAGTGTGTGACTTGGCCAGAGGGCTAAGTCACTGAACACCCACCGAAGAAACCATCAACCAAAGGGGTGCTTGTGAGAGGTGGGTGCTGGCCCTGGTGCAGGACCGTTTCTCCACAACCCTTGTTTTCTTCCTTTCCTGATATGAAGGGAGAAAGGAGGGTGTTTCCTTCTCTCATGGGAGAGGGGCTGAAGAGGGAGTCTGACCACTGGTGCCTATTTGCTCAGCACTCACCCTACTGTCACACTTGGGACCATTTGAAGTCAGCAGCACACCAAGACCCAACAACTGAGCAAATGAATAAAGTAGGAGATTGAGTAGTCTGAGAGGTAATATAAATAAAGTAAAGGAAGTCGCTGGTACATAGAATGGGCTTCACTGAAAGGTTAGTGTCTCTACACAGCAATACACAGTTGCCAAAACTTCCTAAAACAATCCCAAATTACTAAAGCTCTCTGTTCTATGCTGACTGCATCTGTTTTATGGCAGTCCTATGGAAGTGCTCCAGAAATTCTAGTTAAACAGTTAAATCTTCCTTCTCCTGACTTCTTGCCCTAATAAAAACGTGGTTATGTGTTTTTAACCTCAGTAGTTGCTGTCACTAAGTGTAGTGGAACAAACACTGTGTATGGGATCAGTCATGCATACAAAGGTCAAAGGAACTATCACAGACTGCACCTGCTCCAGTGTTTAAGTTTATTATCCTCTATGACACCTGTGACTCTAACCTCTTAAGAGTTTGGCATTTTTCTAGCAGAATTCTTATTCAACGACTTACAATCCATGAGAATTTTCCGTTTTATGGCCACAAGCTCTCTTTTGCCACAACACCTTATGAGTACATTTTCTTAATTTAAAGATATAACCAGTGTGATGATTTCATCTGTCTTCCTTGCTCTCACACAGAGTCTTCATCAGATCATGTCCCAAAAGAAGCTCTGCATATGTTTCATTGGCAAATATTCAAATGAGCCCTTTAACTGTGCCAGTGATATCTGAGAATACTTGGCAGCAACATAATATATATCTGGGCCTTGACCAGGAGCTGTCTCTTGGTACCCATACAGTGTTTGCCTTTAGAAACCATATGTTTTGCCTTAATGTCATAGTGTCTTATCCTGCTGCCTTCATTCATGTTGAGTAGTATCAGACTTGTTCATTTCAAATATTGTTGTGCTTTTTATTTATTTTATTTTAAATATATCCTATATTTTAATAATTTTTTGTCCTTACAGGGCATGTTCTTTCTAAGGATCCCAACACACTCTATGAACAGTAATTAATTAGCTTCCTTCACAACTAGAGCTGGAGGAGAAAGATAATTCAGTTTTGTAGAGGTTTTTGATATTTCAAAATTTGGTTTTATTCCAACTTAGATCTAAACCAACAATTTTGAAGTGCTTCATGAAAGAGAGTAAACCCCAATTCCAGGACAGGCTGCCCAGATCAGCAGACCATGAAAATCTGGGTGTTCCCAACTTTGGGTCAGGTTGCATGGTTATCTACCTCAGAATCACATATTCTGGAAGTCCTGCGAGCCAGCCTGCTCGGGAGCCATGCAGGTGAGCTAGCTGGAAATGGGACATGTTTCCAATGGTTATCTGTTTGGCAGGCAGAGTTACATTGGAACTTCATTGAAATCGAACCATCTCCACAGAATGTTTCAATTTTCATGAATCTGAAAATCACAACAACAAAATATTTCTCCTTAATTTCTCTGACCAATTCTATTCACAACTCCCTTTTCAGATGGTAACTACACTGGTCTTCATTAAAAGGGTCGTTATATCAGCATTTGCTAACAATTACCACACTGTGGTATCTTAAATATCAAAGTATTTTTTTCTGTATTTGCAACTGGAAATCATGGTGGGATATCAAATAAATATGGTGACTGGTGGTAGCGACTGGCATTTTACCTTAAGTGAGTTTGTAGAATGCCAAGCACAAGGGCACTCTGGCTGTGTGGATTCCCTAAGTACTACCATACTATAAAGAATAAATAAATGAATATCCTCCTTTTACAGGTGGGAGAATGAGACAGAGTTCAGGGGGTTTGCATAATGTCACACAAGGAGTCTGGCAGAGAAACTAAAAATGAGTGCTCCTGCTGATGGTCCTATGCCTTAACTACAGGTTCATCCAAATATTAAAATATAACTGGGTAATAATTAAGCTACCTGAGTTGTATATATTCAGTTAGTCATTTAAAAAAAAAAAAGACTATCTGCAAAAAATCCCCAAAGCACCTACTTTAAGAGTTTTGAAGTCAGGGCCCATTGCGTGAATCTGAGCTGTGTGGAATGCTGATTGCCAGTTTGTTATATAAGAACTTATTGCCACCTACTTGCAATTTTTACTGCAACATTAACATTTATTTTCAACAAAAATGCAGAATTTTTTCTTTAAAATTATAGGAAGAATGGGTTTATAGTACCAGACAAGCAATACTAGTAAGTCTCTCTCTCTCTCTCTCTCTCTCTCTCTCTCTCTCTGTATATATATATATATATAGATATACATCTATCTATCTATCTATCTATCTATCTAATCTAGAGAGATATGATGTCTAGAATTCTGAAAAAATCTCAGTAGTAAGGAAATATTTATTCATTGTTTCATTATGAAAAATGGTAATTGCTTATGGCTTATGTGAATAAAGTTGAGTTTCATTTCTAAACCCAACACAGACAATTACTACTACTGATAATTTACATCCTTGTTGATAATCCATAGTCCAAGGATTTAAATTGGAAAGGAGATTGTACTATCTTGTTATCCCTAGACATGATCCATCTCCCAGTGACTAGACTGGAATGTATAAATATTTTTGGAAAACCATTTCTGACCACTACTCCTTGTCAAATATAAAATGTATGGTCACCAGCCTGTCACTGTTAAACCCTATCACGCCAGATCATTCACTGTAAGTGAAAGTT
Organism: Platysternon megacephalum; assembly: GCA_003942145.1. NCBI lineage: Eukaryota > Metazoa > Chordata > Testudines > Platysternidae > Platysternon > Platysternon megacephalum. Next base: position 3,959,087 of record QXTE01000084.1, read on the forward strand.
GGCTGACTTTTCTAAGTCATTGTTGACTTGGGGCACATTTTTAGACAGTTTGGGGAACCTGGGTCTTCCATGATGCCTATCTCATTTAAAAACAGAACTTTCCTGTGACAGGATGTACAAACTCCACACCACCATGGAGGGGGTTAAGAAGCTGCTTTGGGCTAGAATGGTCCTGCCCCTCTGCACCTACAAATCATGCCAGGACTGGAGGAGGAGGAGTTAAAAGGAGGGAATGCCACTTAGCTGGGGGCAACTTGGAAGGGGTTGCTCCTCAGCTTCCAGAGAGAGTTCTGACAACCTACAGAGCCTCTGCCCTGGCAGAAAAGAGAACACAGATCCCCTGGGCTAAGAGTGGAAAAGAGACTGAGACTTCTACTGGAGAGCCAGTGAACTCGGAGGGGGCGAGGACTTCCTTACTTCCAAGGCTTTCTGAAATAAGAGAGGACAATATCTGGACTCAGGCTGCCTACAGTTTTTCTTTTTTTTTTCCCTTTATGCTTTTATTTAACCTTGTTTTCTAACTGTGGATTCTTTCGTTTGGTTCACCTGGAACCCCGAGATGAGAAGAAACAATCAGAAGGCCTCAGCCAGAGGGTAGGATGCTGGCCCTGCTAGACTGATCTACTCTGCAGTGCTCCCCACATAGCTCCTAAAGGGGATACTTTGCCTAAGACATATTTGTGACAGTTCCACTTCTAGCTGTGCACCTTTCACAAACAATACGCTCTCTTAAAATACCTTTTTCATGTTTAATAGGACTATGTTTTAAACTATGTTCAGCCAAATCAGGAAATGACCAAAATCATACCCCACTTCTTGAACTAACAGTAGTTATTTTTTAGGTTCAAAAAGATAGCTTTAAAAAAATGTTCACATGTCTCTCCACTTTCAGGGTTCATTTTGAATATTGAAATACTATGGGAATTGATAACGGTTATGCAAGTTCTTATTTAGCTGACACATAAACTATACATACAACATGATGGGGGCTAATTTAGCTACAACGAGTCAGGAAAAAGATCTTGGCGTCATTGTGGATAGTTCTCTAAAGATGTCCACGCAGTGTGCAGAGGCGGTCAAAAAAGCAAACAGGATGTTAGGAATCATTAAAAAGGGGATAGAGAATAAGACAGAGAATATATTATTGCCCTTATATAAATCCATGGTACGCCCACATCTCGAATACTGTGTACAGATGTGGTCTCCTCACCTCAAAAAGGATATTCTAGCACTAGAAAAGGTTCAGAAAAGGGCAACTAAAATGATTAGGGGTTTAGAGAGGGTCCCATACGAGGAGAGATTAGAGAGGCTGGGACTCTTCGGCTTGGAAAAGAGAAGACTAAGGGGGGACATGATAGAGGTATATAAAATCATGAGTGATGTTGAGAAAGTGGATAAGGAAAAGTTATTTACTTATTCCCATAATACAAGAACTAGGGGTCACCAAATGAAATTAATAGGCAGCAGGTTTAAAACAAATAAAAGGAAGTTCTTCTTCACGCAGCGCACAGTCAACTTGTGGAACTCCTTACCTGAGGAGGTTGTGAAGGCTAGGACTATAACAATGTTTAAAAGAGAACTGGATAAATTCATGGTGGCAAAGTCCATAAATGGCTATTAGCCAGGATGGGTAAGAATGGTGTCCCTGGCCTCTGTTCGTCAGAGGATGGAGATGGATGGCAGGAGAGAGATCACTTGATCATTGCCTGTTAGGTTCACTCCCTCTGGGGCACCTGGCATTGGCCACTGTCGGTGGACAGATACTGGGCTAGATGGACCTTTGGTCTGACCCGGTACGGCCGTTCTTATGTTCTTATTATAATAAACAGAAATCTCACACAGTCTTTGAAGTTTCAGTTTTATCACAGAACCATTGATTTTACAGCAACATCACTTGACTTTTTTATAAAAATTAACCTGTCACTGTACACTGAAATATAACATTGCAAAAATGTCCAATCTCAGGCATTCAGAAATTGATTTTGCGCCAGTAAAAACCATGAAATTCTTCAGTTGATGTGTTAGGTATCAGTACCAGTCTAGCACATACAGATTTTCAGTGGAGATGTCAAATTTCCTCTTAGGACAGGCACGTATTGCCATTTTTTCTCTTCTGTGTCCAATTATATTTGACATTTAATGTAAAATCCACAACCTGGAATGTTACAATCTTTTGAGAGTTAGGGTGAGGTTTCATTATGAATTTAGATTTTAACAAATGTAATAACATCTCATATAATAAAACAATGGCTTCATATTAAAAGTTCTGATTGCTTTGTATTATTATTACTAATGATAATTTTCACTTAGATGGTCTGAGACAAAATTAATGAAGTCAGTTGAAAGACTCCTATTGACCTTACTGGACTTTAGAACTAGCCGGTGAAGCAGTTTCCTGTTCTGTAGATCTTTAAGTTCTTGCTAAGAAAGGTAAGCATCATTGTTTCCATTTCTTAAATGAAAGAAACGAAGGGAAAGAGAGGTAAAGTGACTTGCCCACAGTCATTAAGTAACTCAGCGGAAGAGCCAGGACTAGAATCCAAGTCCCTTCAGTATATTATAACTGGATAAAAATGCCATGACATTACTGAAATTGAATACAGTTGAATAAATAAATCAGAACATATGCTTTAAAATTGCAATGTTCTAGTGTGCTAATTATGACATTAGTCAAATGACCTGGATTTTGCCATAATCCTTGTAGTGGATTCTGTTTCATATTTGCAAGATTGGTTAGATTTCATTCACGTATCTATTTAGCAGAACCTTCTTTCTTTCTTTCTTTCTTTCTTTCTTTCTTTCTTTCTTTCTTTCTTTCTTTCTTTCTTTCTTTCTTTCTTTCTTTCAGAAGGCATTTACAAGAAAGGATTATATCTAATATATTTCAGTGTGCATAATCCCAAGTAAATGAAACCGGTCTTCTTCTTTTCTGATCTTTAAACCAATTTGCAGGAAGCTACCCTGCTTTATTATTTTTTTCCAACTTTCACTTCTTCTTACTGACTGTTCTTTGCTTTAATTCCCACATCCTGTATTTACATCCAGCTAGAGACTTAAGTTGAAGATGTTAGAGCTGTGAGGCCCTTTAAAACCAGTTATTAGGCTAATTTCTGATCTTTCGATGGTTTGTGAGCCTGCCTTGTAAATTATGTCAGATCTTGGCATGAAAATAAGCAAAGAAGGTCTGGTACCAGATTCTGCATTTAGTTTTTCACATATGTGCATGTGTAGGACTGTCTTTGGAATCCAGATTGGCATTTGTACCAATCAGAGTTACTGTTTTACACATAAATGTCTAACTGTCTATATTTTATTTGGCATGTGCTTTATTCTGTATAGTCAGCCTAGATTTGTCTTCTTAGAGCAATAATAACATAGATCAGCAGAGTATTTATTATTATATACAAATAAACAATGTCTGGCTAAAATGATTAGGTGAAAGAAGTAATGTGTTTGCCTGTGACTGTGATTGATAATATCACAAAATATATGTGCAGCCCAATAATTAATTACATCTGACACTTGACTATATCTATATCTATATATATTGGGGTTTCAAATAGGCCTAATCTAATTTTCATGCAACATACATAGAAACACATATAGGGACATAGGACTGGAAGGGACTCCTTGGTCATCCAATCCAGTCCCTTGCTGTTGCAGTCAACCCCATCATATAATGCCATTCATAAACTTATTAAGCTCCATTTTAACGCTAAACAGGTTGGTCCCAATACTCCTACTGGAAGGCTGTTCCCGGACCATACTCCTATGATGGTTAGAAACCTTCTTCTAATTTCCAGCCTAAGTTTATTCATGGTCAGTTCCTACTCATTTGTACTCCTTCCAACATTGTCCTTTAGCTTAAATAGTTCTTCCTCCCTGGTGTTTACCCCGCTCATGTATTAATACAGAGCAATCATATTCCCCCTCAGAGTTCATGTTGCTAAGGTAAACAAACCAAGATCTGTCACTTCCTTTCATAAGATAGATTCTTCATTCCCATGATCATCCTAGTAGCCCATCCCTGCACCTGTTCCAGTTTGAATTCATCTTTCTTGAACATGGGTGACCAGAATTGTACTCAGTATTTGAGATTAAGTTGCCCATGCCTTGTACAATGGCATTAATACTTCCCTATTTCTATTGGAAATACCTCATGTGATACATCCTAGGATCTTATTTGCCTTTTTCAAGACTACATTACATTAGTGATTCACAGTAATCCTGCAATCAACTAATGCATCCCGGTCTTTCTCATCCAACTGATGAAGCCCCAGCTTATAGCAGAAATTCTTGTTATGGGTCCCTATATTCATGAGCTTGTACTTTGTAGTATTAAAATTCATCCCATTTCCATTACTTTTCTCCTTCTGTGTAATATTTGAATCCTCTCTGTATTGATACTGCCTTCCAACTTTGCCACCAGCAAATTTCTTTAGTACACTCCTATTTTTGTCAGTGATTGGTTTCCATCTTATTTATTGTTTTCATGTTCTCAATTACTTCCTCCCTGTCAGTAAGAAGAAGATCCTTCAGTTTGGCTTTCTACTTTCAGGATCATTTAACAGCACGGAACAAAACTAAATGACAGCTCAGGATAGAAAGTGAAGAATATCTTAATTGGATGAAAATACAAATGTAATTGCCAAACTGAAATGTGGTCAAGTTCCCAGAGTTAGCACCCTGACTTGAGGGAGCATTGTGGAATCATTAAAGACCTCAAGTGATCAAGACCTTTGCATCACATCTGATCTGAACCATGGTACATTAACATAATACATACAAACACAGTGCTGGAGATTGGGTTCAATAATGGTGACTCTAGTAGGAAAGAAGAATGTGTGAATCACTGTGACCATTTCCTTCAACATGTGAGTTTTCCCTGCAAGACTTCCCTCAAAGTATAGACTATGCCTAACCCTGCTTCATTTGTAAGATCTGGTGAAATTACAGCCCAAGATAATCTGGCTACAGGAAATTCATGAAATGATATGCAGTATATTAATCATCTGGTCAAGCAGAAGAGTGCTTTGGTACCTGTTTGTGTCTTAAATCAGATAAAGAAAGAACAGACAGAACACAAAGCTGGGCAGTTCATGCTTTTAATAACTGAAAGACAACTTTTTATAGTTACTAATAAAGAAAGAAATACGACCATGCATAGTACCACTTCAGCATGGATTGTTGCCTCTCAGAGAGTTATAGCTCTCTAAAGAGAAAGTCAAACAAATCCATTCTCTGGATGGAATTACATAGTAAAGCAGTTTGTTCTAAACTATACTGATTCTTTTCCAGAAAATGAGGTAGTAACTTTGCCTCTTGCTCCTTTCCAACTTTAAAGGAGCAAAAGCTCAAATGCAGAGCATCAGTTTAGGAAAGATTCATCTAATGCCTATTTTTAGTTATGGAAATTAATTTGAAAAACATCACTAAGTGAAATTCTAATAACAAAAATGCTTTGGATAAACAATTTCCATATTCTGTACATGCAGAGTATATTAAGTAGAGCATGTAGTGATTGATCATCACAATATTGTACTCTTTTGTAATGTCTAAAGGTGTAACTTATTGTGCAATTTCTGTCCTAAAGTTTAAAAAAATCATTCTGATATGTTTTGAAAGATGTTTAATCAATGTTGGAAATAGATCAATGATTCAAAAGAATCACTGGCAAGATCTCCTGTTTAAACAATAAGCACATCTGGAAAGACCCTGAATCAGATTTTATACAGTACTCACTGTTCAATTCCTATAGGAAAACAACTGTACTAAATCCCAAAGAATATCAAATAAATTAATTAAAGTTTCTGGTGAATTATTACCATGACAATAGTGATAATGATCATTCACCATTATAACTTGCTGATATACAAAGTAAATAAGTAGTTTGGCTCATATTGACATTGGGACATGATCTCTATGTGGCTGTAGAATAGTCGCCAAATTAAAATCAGAGAAGCTATGATACATGACACAGTTAAAACAAGAATGGATAAAACACTAGTAAACACATAATGGTCTGGGTTGGCTGGGAGATGGGCTATGTTATCTCATTGACCTTGTGACAGCTTTTTCTACATCTAAGTTAACTTTTTTCACTGTGTTCATTGGGTGGAAGATATTGACATTATTTCCCCTACAATTAGGTGCAATTACATGAGAGTGGGTAGAGTTTATCATCCTGTTCTGCAACTGATTTTGCTTGGATGAATCCTGGCACCAGTGCTAAGCCACTTGTAAATTACTGGGACTTGTAAGGACACAGGTGTCTGCTTGTGTGGATACAGTTGAAAATCTGGGCCTTATAGGAACAGACCCTTTGCTTAAAGTAAGATCAAGAGGATGTAGACTCAGATACCATTTCTTCCTCCATAGGTGTAATGAGTTACTTTATTAAATGTTGTTTAGGATTGGGGATGTATTTTGGGAGCGGAGACCACATTTTGTTTGAATGTTAATGTGCTTGCCTGCTAAACTAATGATTTGTTTGTCCCTCTCCTCCCCTCACCCCCACCCATTTAGGGGAAAAAATCATTAGTTTAGCAGGCAAGCACATTAACATTCAAACAAAATGTGGTCTCCGCTCCCAAAATACATGGTGCCTAGTTTTGAAGGGAAGGTTGAGAATTAATATCACTTTGATGATTTCTGCATCTCCTTGAAACTGGTAGCATTGTTATTCAAGCAAGCTTCTCTTAACTAGTGTTGAATTTGTTTTGGTTCATTCTGTAGAGTGTCTGATAGCATGTTATGACCTTTTCATTATGAAATGCCAAACAATGTTTTCACAAGCGTGTGAGTGACATTTGTGCCAATTAATTTAGACAAAATGAAAAGAAAAAAATACCATTCTGAACATTCAGAGTTGAACAGATACTTTTCAGAAACCCAAGGCATCGGTGCAGTTTTCTTTAGACACTGATGACAAATGTAGCCAGTAAAAATGACTATACAAAATTTTTCATCAACAGCTTATGAAGATTGATTTCAAAACAAGGTGCTCAAGTGCATATGGTATATTTAAAGCATATTATATAACTGTAATAAAGTATATACCCCACATTGATAATGAAAGAGTTAAGGGGAGCTGGAGAGCAACACCTGGGAGCTCTGATAGTAGGCCAGGAGACACACTGAGAAATCATAGGGATGGAGGGAGGCCCTTCAGTGAGCCTTGATAAAAAGGCAGGAACTGAATCTCCAGTGAGAATGCCCTGGGAGGCATTCCTCAATACCAGAGTCAAAAAGGACACTGCAGAGTCTGGAAAGGAGCTGGGGAAAAGGGCCTAGAGAGGAGGCTGAGGTAGGAAGAAGTTCAGGGCAGCAGCAGAATGTCTGAGGGAGTAGACTTTGGCTGTACACTATGATGTCCCTGGTATGCTTGTTATTCTAATTGAGTTTATATTGTATTATACAGAAAAGTAAATACCTTCAGGGACTGGCTAGATAGCTGAAGTCACAACCAAAAGTCAAAACTAGATATGCATGTCACTGAAGAAAATTACTGCAATCAGATTTTGAGAATAAACTGGTTAATTTTACAAGACATTATTACTTAAGATAAAATGTGGTCAGGAACAGAGGAGATCTCCATAGAAAAATAACCTGGAAATGAAATTTACAACTAACATTGAAGCATTCTTTAGATCTCTGACAATATTGACTATTCAGAATTTTTAGATAGATATTAGTAGTTAAATGGGAGAATGATAGCTTCTTTCCACATAGCACATATTTCCACAGTACCTGAGACCAAAAGAGGTACTTGCACCAAAAATGTTATGACTCCATACCATAGTGACAAATATAAATGGGGACGGGTCAAACTGGAGTTGGCATATGAGTTTTACTTTAAGCAATAGCCAGAAGAGACACGCAGCAAATAGCTTTTGTTGCAGTGAAGAGAAGGTATCTGTAGCCACCTTTTCAGAACTTTCACTTGTTGCATCTACAAGTTTATGACAGTCCATTAATTTAGGAAGGTGAGATTTGCTCCCAGGTCCCAAACCAATGTTCTCCACATAGCAGCATAATATACTTCTGCCATCAGCTACAAGGCTGGCTGGATCAGTTCATTCAGATCAGTTGTACCATAAACCACTCTTTCCCAACAGTATTTCACTTCATTTCATTTCCCAGAATGATATTTTAACTTTTTGTGTTTGTAAGGTTTATAAAACTCCTTTTTAAACTTTATTTTCTGGTCTACCTATTGATTTTTCTAACGTTCTGGGAGTGGCTTTTCTTGTCTTGTCTCTGCATATTGCTTTTGAATTACTTTCGGACCAGGAGACAAATTCTGATCTCAATTATACTAGTGTAAAGATACACTAACTCCACATAAGTTAATGGGGACGTGCAGGATTTACACTGGGCAATTCAGATCCTAATTAATCATATTGGCTCCATTTTATTCCTAGTTCTATATCATGGCAACAGAGACAAATTCACTGGATGAAATTTATTAGTAGTATAATTATGCTCATGTAAATTGAGTTGCACCCAGAAAATAGGCTAGTTCCTTCCAATCTTTAATAGGAAAAACTAGATTCCCTCCCTCCCTGCCCTCCTCCCACCAATCAATGAATCAGGAAGAGACCTGAACATTACTGGGATGGGCAGGGCCACTGCAGCTGACAAAGGCAGTTCCCTAGAAACTTGTAGAACCAAGGATCACCATACATAGGGTGTTGAGGGTCCAGCACTTTTCCCAGTGTAATGGTGATGGCTTGTTTTGTTTTGTTTTTTAGAACTTTCTAAAATGGAGTCTAGTCTGGCACCTGGAAAAAATCAAGTTTACTGCCTAGAATTCATGACATTAAATCTCTGTCTACATAGTTATGTCTCTATTTGCAAGCACATTCTGTTCTGGTTTGAGAATGACCTTAAGAGCCTACCATATGTGGAACATTTTTTAATCTCTTCAGGGTAGGGATAGTGTCTTTGTCAGTATTTGTACAGCACCTAGCACAATGGAGCCTTGATCCAGATTGGGGATTCTGATCTTTAAAGTAATATAAATATTGTAGCATCAGGGATTTTTGAATAAATAAAGCAAGTTAATATTGTCAAGAGGGTGTCATTGTAAAGTTCAAGAAACTGAAGTAAGATCAATTTTAACAATGCAGCAAGATCAATGTCTTAAGTTCTAATCACTGAACTTCCACTGTGAGGAAGCTCTGTTGGAAAGGTGATGCAGTCCCAAACCATATGATGTTTTCAAGGTTAAACTCCCTTGCTTTCACCCAGTATGGGTCCACCACAGACGGTGTGTTAAGTTCCTGTTGCCTCCCACCTTATGATCCCAATGTCACTGAGAGCACTCCATAAAGTCTTTGGAAATGAAGATGCTTCTGTGCAGGAGAAGGAAAATCACCTACGTGCACTGGTTGTGAGAGTATGATCTGGTCCTTTGTTACTAAGTAGAGTGGACTACTCCACTGCAGACAAAGCACTTATAATTTGTTACTGTAGTGTATATGATGGACAGTACACTAGCATTCAGTGAAAGTCACTACTGCAGTATCCTCAGTACCTGCTCCATTCTGACAATGAGTAAGAAAAACACTTTGATTTAAGAACAATGAATCAGTTGCTATAATGAGATTATTGATGCAAGTTATGCTCATCACAATTCAAACTTACAGTGCACATTTGTCCATTCTACAACTGAATAATTAAGTCCATTAGACCTTTACTTTTTATGTAAAGTCACCCTATTCCATATAATTATTACATTGTGCAAATATAGTTCCTACACTTAAACCCATTCAAAAGTTATTACCATCTAAAACTTCCATTTTCAGCACAAATGCACTTGCCTGAGTTTAATAACTCTGAAACTACTTCAGTGATGGGACTTGAATTTTAGAGTTTTTAATATGAAGAATTAACGAACAAACGCATACATTAATCAGCAATGGAACAGTTTCTGATTTGATATAGAAAAGACTCAGTGAAGTTCTAACTGCAGTACTGTTATGACTGATTATTAGTGTGTTATGTATAAACATTTGACCTAGAGCTGCCCATGCCCAAAATTCTCCTCTCATCCCCTCTCATCCTACAATTTAAGGGGCTACTACAACAGGGAGCACTGAAGGTGAATAAGTGCATCAGCAAGAAATACATTTGTAGCATCATCCCCTCTTCTCCAGAGAGCATTTGTGGAAGGGCTCTTGCACAAAACGGGGGAATCAGATCTTTAATGCTGTGGAGAAAGGAAGGGACAAAGCGAGCTGTAGCTACTTTCTGCAGAATTATCTCGGCTATAGACAAAGGATGTCTGTTGGGTCTCTGCATTTAACTTAATGTTGTGTACAGCAGAATTAACTTTGTCTGTACCCACCTCAGAATAAGGGTTTCTGCTCAGACACAGAGTGACTATCTGAGTCATCATGGCCCCCGAGCAGGCTATCAGAGGCTAGAAGAGTGCATAGAAGCTGTGTAGAGGTTTGACTCTCTGAATGATTGAAATTTCCCTTGAAGATCTCAGAGGCAGCACCAACTGCCTCCTCCACATCCCCAAACCTCTTTCTTGGAGTCTTCTTCAATCTTACCTCCATAAGATCAGACCTGTGTTTTTTCTCTCATCCATACCCACCTATCATGGATATTTCTATTGGAGGGTACAATCTGATTTATAAGTTCCAATACATTCATACCCAAGAAGTAGGCACCCACTACCGTATCTTTTCTGATTAAGCTGCCATGAGTATTGTAATTAGAAATTTGGAAAGAATTTATACTTGACTCTGTTGCTTCCCAGTTGTAAAATCTTTTTTTTTAATCCATTTCAATTATATTTGCCCAAATCAGTGATTTTTGGAAATAATCTCTATATTATCAATGGATTCCTAATAAGCTGTGAAGTAAAAGCTGTACATTCTTGTGAATACTGACAAAGGTAATATAATCACATATTCCCAAGAAACCTGAGATGAACTGAAGCTACCAGAGTTCTTTCTGTACTTGATTGTTGGACTCCAGTTTCTCTGACTGCTCTGAAAGTATACATGTGAAACAGACCTTTCTTATCCTTCTGCTGCTGCTTTTTATTATTGAATTTGGTGCCTTTGAAGGGTGCTCAATTGACTGACCAAGACAACTATTAATCCATAGAACAAATAAGTCACAGTCAGCAGCCATACAAATTTACCCTAACTATTCCATTAATATGCCTCAACCTTGAATTGAAGAAAAATTCTGGAGCGCTGAAGACAATTCCATCTCTAGGCCCAATTCTTATTAAGTCTCTTGACATTGTCAATGGTGTTGCTGAAGTTGGTGATGCTTTAAGTAGTTCAACTAGTTTTAGGCTAACTCATTTCACTCATTCCATCAAAAAGCTTCTACATACTGAAGGGATTTGACTGCATCTTTTCAACATAGGAAAATAACTTTTTACAAGGAATTAATTTCTTTAATGGGGGTATTTTCCTCAGTCCAGCTTGCTGAAATCTTTCAGAATTGGAAGTCTGTTGCCTTCAACCCTAATTTGTGCTTTTTTAGCACTTACTATATATGTTATTTAACTAAATGTTTGAGACTTACATGGCTTCCATAGTAAGCCAAAACATCAATGTTTTTCTGTTTCAAAGCAGGTTCAGCTCTTCATTAGGATTAAATTTTGTCACAAAGTTTGCTCCCGTTTAAACTAGTGAACCATTCATAAACTAATCCTGATTTTCAATGAATGTATTCATTCATTGTAAATACTAATGTTCACCAAATAATTTGGAAAAAGCATTTTCATACTCCATGTAGTTTTGTGAACTGCAGTCTACTTTCTATCTGTATGTTGATGGCTTTGTCATTGTGTGTCTAGTTATTGTTTCTGCTTCTTGATTGGATGAGTGAAATATTTTAAGCAGAAGAAAACCAAATAATGAATATTCACTTCCCATATAGGATGGGGAAATAACTATTTTGGTTTTGGGGTTGGGTTTTTTTGGTGGTCAAATCACAAAATCCCCCAAAATTTGTTTTGGGTTGACCCGAAACATTTTTTGAGGAGGGGTGTTTCTCATCAATATAAAACACAAAACCTCATTTCAAGTTGAACAAAATGTTTTGTTCAGCCTAAAAAAAAACACAGTTTGTTTAGCTTTTAGGTGTCTCTCCCCCACCCCCACCCCCACTCCCCACCTCTTTTTTTAGGTAAATCTGCCTAATTTCAAAACAAATCCATTTAAAAATCGAAAGGTGACATTTTTCTTTTAAAAAATGTCAAAACAAAACATTTCAGCAATCAGAATTTCCCCTCAATTTTATTTGACTGAATCAAGTTGAAATAGACTGTTTGATGAATAAATTATTTGCCAGGGGAGAAAATAGAGCTGCTCTCCGATATGAATATTTGGGTCAATATTCATTTCAAAATTCATAATATTTTCAGGATTTGCAATATCTTCATGTGTATCTGATGGAAGTCCATATACTCATAAGACCCCCTACAAATTGCAGTTTTCTTAGCTACCCTAGAGATGGGCTTGGTATAGATAGACGGACTAATAATGAATTATACACGGTTGTCTTTTTGGTCAAAATATATGCTACATTTTCTTAAACTATTCATCCAGCTCTGCTCTTTTCAGAAGTTTGTAAACAACAGAAAACAGCTCACCTACTATTAGTATTTGTGCTTTGTTTCCTAGTAGTCTAATTCAGTTTGAAAACTTAAAACTCCTGACGGAACAGAAACATCAGAAATATTGCTTCAGGGGCAAATTAGATTTGAGGAATCTGTCAATATAACAAGAATACCAGTGCAGTAACACAGAACCATTTGAAATGGGTGCAAAGTCCATTAGATGTCCATCAAATTAAATATAAAATGTGGCCAAATGCATTATTTAAATCTATTTAAACAGCTATTTAAAAGCCCTAATACTTAATGGAAATTTCCTTGTTGATATATTTGATTACTAAAACACATGGAGACTTCAATTCTTACATGAAAATTTAGCCTTTGTACAATATTTCTAATGATGTCTTTAAGCATTTGAGTGGTTGACATTGTTTTCATGTAACACAAATGAATTTCCATATCTTCATGATTATTGGTTTTGCAATCATAGGGACAGGCTCTCAGATATCCTGAATTTGCACATGCTTCAGTGCACTATGCACTTTCTAATTTTGATTGTTGTACTTGATTTTTAACTATGCATCCATTTATGTATGGTTAATAGTTTTTGTTACTATTCACAATGTTCAGCTTGGTCTATTTGGTTATTGAAAAATATCATGACATTCATTGTTTGAAAATTTCATAGGAGCCTTGCACAATTCAATAAAATTCCCACCTCCAGTGTACTAAAATATCTAAATGAAGCTTGTTAAAAATCCTTCCATCGCTATACATAACTCTATAGACCTATCCACTAAACATAATAAAAGCATATAAATACAAAAGCATATAAATACATTGAGGCTAGGGCAAAGTTATGAACTAAGAAGGAGCACAATGCATCCCTGATTTGCCCCCACACCAAGTTCAACATTTTGTTGAATGAGGCTGTCTGGCTGTTAAAAACATTCAACAAGTCTGCCCAGTTCCTCCTCTCCCGCATCAGCAAGGCTCTTTCCTTTCCTTTCACAATAAGTGGTGCAAACATAGCATGCAGATATTGCTAATTTGCCATGGTATCAGATGCTTTCATCTTTCTTTCATTCTTCCAAATGCACATTTCACTGTCATTCAACAACAGGGATCAGCAACCTTTGGCACGCGGCTCGCCAGGATAAGCTCCCTGGCAGGCCGGGCCGGTTTGTTTACCTGCTGCATCCACAGGTTCGGCCGATCATGGCTCCCACTGGCCGCTGTTTGCCGCTTCAGGCCAATGGGTGTTGTGGGAAGCGGTGGCCAGCACACCCCTCAGCCCACGCCACTTCCTGCAGCTACCATTGGCCTGGGACGGTGAACCGCAGCCAATGGGAGCCACGATCGGCCGAACCTGTGGACACGGCAGGTAAACAAACCGGCCCAGCCTGCCAGGGGGCTTACCTTGGCGGGCCGCATGCCAAAAGTTGCCGATCCCTGTCTACCACCACCAAACTGGCTAGCTACTTACCAGTGATGAACTTACAGATAGCACACTTCTGGTGTTCTGCTGCTGCATCTCTGGTGTAAACTCTTCACAGATTTCTAGAAAAGTGGCCCTTGACATTCTGAATTTCTGCAATTATTGCTTGTCAATCCAGGTCTGCAGTACTGTCCTGTCCCAACAATCAGTGCTAGTTGGTCAACCCAAAAGCAGCACTCCACTGAGTTAAACTGGTCCAAAAGGAGTTCAGTCAGAAGTATCTAATTTCAGCTTCCTCCGCCTCAAGTGTCCAGTTTGCCCTGACTCTGAAGTCACTGCACAACTTGAGATATAATTGCAGCAGTCTGGTTGTATTAATCACTGAGAATTACAGTGCTCAGCAATGTTTTCCCCAGGCTTCCTAACAGTGCCACTATAGTGAAAGCACTATCTCATAACAAGATGGATGATGGGCTGAAATAAGAAAATTTATGGGAATTACTTAGTTTAACCCATGCCCCAGAATGCTGTTACGTTCTGGTAGGTATCCCACGATGAGCAGCGAGAAATATTCCACAATTCATACAGCCTAGTGACAAAGCAATGGTCAGAATGCTGAGCTCTTATTTTGAAACAATGCAGTGCTGTGTGGACACGATTCCAAAGGGAAGTAGCATAACAATGTGGTATAGATGCACTATTCGCGCAACATATTTGATGGATCATTTAATGCAGATACAGAAAGCCTGCAACAACTTTCAAGTATAGACATGCCCCAAAGGAAGTGATACTGGCTGCAGCAGTCCCACAGGAACACTTCCTGCCCTCACCTCTTGTGAGGAGGGGAAATGTCTGTCTGTTGTGCCTTTTGCTCTGTATACAACAAAAACAAGCTGGTGGAAACCATGTGGGCACAGTTGGGTCTTAGATAACTGTTTATTAAATATGACTAAACAAGCTAGGTCCACCTATATATGTACTGCTTCACTGACAGATTTCTAGTGTCTTCTAAAACATATTGTAACTCTACTGACAGGCGGTACAGGCAGCAACAAAGGTCAGGTTCAATATCTAGGGGTTCTTCTTAACAATACAAACCAGAATCGTCTCAAGCCCCTAATCTGGAAAAACTAAGTACCACCCCTGGGCGCCTCTAAGATGCAATTCTTCCCCACTTGCAAACTCTGAGTCTGTGTATAACAAAACAAAACAAAAAACAAAAAAAACTTTTATGAAAGAAGAAAACACAGCATTAATTTGGGAAAACCATGCAACAATCATTTGAAAGTATGCAACCAATAACTAACCTCCCACCCCTTTCACACACACACAATATCTTGGGCAGTGTCCCTTTTTTCAGTTTCCCACCTTGTGGTGTGAGAGTTGAAGACATGACTGTCTCTTTAACATACCACTCCCATTTCCCTTCACTGTACCCCACTCAGAGTTTGTTATCCAGTCATCAACATCCCCCTGTTTGTGTAGGTTCACCTATCTCCCCTGAGGAGAGAGGGTGGTTTAGTGATACACCTCTACCCTGATATAATGCGACCCGATATAACACGAATTCGGATATAACGCGGTAAAGCAGTGCTCTGGGGGGACGGGTCTGCGCACTCCGGCGGATCAAAGCAAGTTCGATATAACGCGGTTTCACCTATAACGCGGTAAGATTTTTGGCTCCCGAGGACAGCGGTATATCGAGGTCGAGGTGTACCTTCACCTCTGCTCACCAGTGTCTCTGCAATCTGCTTCTGCTTGTCACTGCCACTGCTTACAGCTCCCTCTTGCTGCAATGCTGTGTTCTGAGGTTCTATCACTTGGTCCAGTTCTCAGTGATTTTAGCTCTTTAGTGATTTCACTGGATAGCAGGGAACCTCTCTGATGCTGCGTATTCTGTTTTGTCTTTTCACCACAACATTGTCTCTGCACTAGGTCTAAGGTTCAGATCCCTAAAATCAGCGAGTTCAGCTCTAATGGTCACTGCAAAGGAACAAAGACACTTAAATGATCCTAGTCAGCTCTGTTTTTAAACAGTGGAAGGGAGATGGGGAGGGAGAGGATCAAATGGTTCCTGGTATCCTTTAAGCAGGTGCACACCATTAGGCAAGAACATCTGTCCCCAATCTCTCTGAGGCTTACTTGGATCACTACCCCTTACTTAGCAAGTGAGGTTGAATTAGTGTGACACCACTCAATCAGAGCATGCTAAATACAGTCCTGCTGCCCTTTACTCATACAATATGGATAACAACACTTCATTGCCCCTGCATTCAATACTAAGTGAATTTTAACCCAACACAGCCAAAATTGATCACTTTGGCAACACAGGTCTGTCTGCTATCCCCTAGGCACAGTAGATGTGTCTATGCAAATACACTTTGTTCCTCAGCCTTTTCTCCTAGTTCATCACTAGATGTCAGGTGAAAACTCATTCAGACCCTATTTTACATCAGATTACAATAAGTGCCACAAGCGATCACCAACTATTTAAAAGCAATGCTGCTCTGTTCCAACTGAAGATATCCCTCTTTCTGTGGACTCTTCAACTATCCCCTTACGGTAGATTTTTGGGTTCAAAGAAACCAAAGTTCCCGCAAAAAAATCTGAAAAGTCTTATGAAAGAATCAGAGAACATTTTTTCAAAGAAGTGCCTATGTATATAAAACCATAATCTTAATTTTAGTGATAGAAAGAAATCTTAAACAGGTATTGAAGAAAAATAGAAAAATAAATTGATCCTTGTATCTTTGGATTTCCAGAAATTTTTTTTGACTTGATCAAGTGTTTCTCAACTAGAACTGGTCACATTTTCCAGTAGGATGTTTCCCCCCCCCCCCCCCATTGGAAAATGAAACCAGTGTTTCAGGGAAAAGTATGAATTTAGTCTAATCTTGTGACAGGAACCAAGGACGTTTCGCTGGTTTCCTTCCAGCTTGCCCACATCCCTAGCAGCAAGCCTGGTTGTTGCTCCAGAGCCAGGAGCCAGCATCCCTTGAGTGGAATGAGGTACCTGGGAGCACTGGCTTAAGCTGGAGCTCCTGGGGGATCCAGGCTCCCTGCCACAGAGTGGGGAGTCTAAAAGATTTGAGTTTCCAGGGGTGTCAGGCTCACAGTTGCACAGCAGGGAGCACAGTAGCTCAGGGAGCATTATCAATTTTGTTGTGAAATGTCACTTCATTTTTTAAATGAAATTTCAGAATTCTCATTCCATGGTGAAATTCAAGGTTGTGTTCCTATGCTGATTGATTGATTTGATTTCCTGAGCAACAGGAATTCCAGGTTCCAATCAGCCCTATTGTTGACATGAACACCAACTTAAGTTTTGCCCCATTCTTGTTAAACAAAGGAAATTAGAAATAGTGCATCAGCTTGCTTCAGTTCTGAATATTATGTACAATAAGCAAAGGGTAACCTCCTGAGATTCCATTACAAAAATCTGAGTTCACCGATTTGTTAAAGTAGTAATTAGAAATATTTAGTGAGTGGCATTCAAAAGAAAAGGGGTCAGCTTGTTGAAGGGAGAGTGGAACTTAATGTCTACTATGAAAAAAAATAGAGGCAGATGTTCCATCTGTAAAACATTATGCAAGATGAAGCTTGAATGGATGGCATGTGAATCAGGATAATTATTCACCACCATTACCCTTCCTGAAATAGTATAAGTTCTCTTGCAACTTTATAGCTTATCTATAACATTTTGCCCTTCTTAACAGCTTTTAAAAGCAAATTCCCTTTGTTTATCTCATGGTTATTGGTTTCCACACACACAAACAATGATATTTTCCTACATTTCCTTTATCTGCAATTCATTTGGGGCACCTTACTCTCAACTGCAATCTGGCATTTAATTATACTCATATAACCTTTAGCATCATAATGCTGACTAGGTGGATCCCTCAATTAATTGTAAAGGTGACACTGGCTTTTTCACTCACTTAACTTCTCCAGTGCTCATTATGGACAGGAGGTTTATGAAATTGTGAAATTCATGTTCGAAAGAGAATGGAGAGTAAATAAGAAGTGAAGATGCAGCAGGAAAACCATAAAAACAGTTGTATAATTATAAAGATTTGAGTCAGGCTGTGGACAAAATGCAAAATAGGGCATGGGGGTCATTGAAGACAAGATTAAACATTTGTGTTTAGAGAGAATAAATGGATCCTAACATGATGCTATTTTTTCTGGCCGAATATCTGGTCCCTTATTTATATGACCATCACTGTGGAATCTGCAAGGCAATGGACAAGATGACCCAGTTCTTACCTTCTACAAAAATAGGAATATTTATCTCCATCACAAGGGTGCTCTGAGGCTGCAGTTACCACTATTTGCGTAGTCCTTTGGGCTTGCCTTAAAAGTCTTGGTGCCCTAGATGAAGATCTTTCTATTGCCTATGCCACGTTTGAAAGAAAAAATGGGATCTACCATAAAATAGAGACCTATAAAACAAATCATTGAGCTCTTCCCTTCAAACATAGACTGTTTTGTATGAATGTGAATGAAAAAGAGTGTACTGCTAAGCCTCTGCTTTCTCTTTCTTTCCTCACCATTTCTTAATATTCTTCTTATTCATCTTGTCTCTCCTAGTTTTTTGTTTGTTTGTTTTTTGCTTCTACCTCACAATTTTGTTTCCTTATATTTCTGTCTTTCTTCCTTCTATTTTCTTCCTGTCTCCCACTTTTCTTGCTTCTCTTGCCCACCTATTCTGTTTCCTTCCCTGGGTATTACTTTATACATTTATCCTGTTTCCTGGGATTTTCAGTCTCTTTCTCCTGCACTTTACTCACTCTGTGTCCTCCACCTTTTTTCATACCAGCTACCGACACCTGGTTTCACAACCTCATGCTCTAGGAGGTGAATTATCACTGATCACAAGGGTTATTGTGGATCTGCTTCCTCAGACGTAAGAACTGTGTAGGCCTACTATAGGCTGCTGACTGGTTGGGGTCTGTTTCCCATGAATAGGAAGGCTTTCTTAATAGCTCTGTTTCCCTTGAAATGATTGTGCTCAGCCCAATGCCCTTGGGCAAAGGTTCCTGACCAGGTGTGGATATCTTTTCAGCCCCACTCATTGTAGGCTGATCTCATGGTAGGGATGGTGACATTCTAGTCCTTCAGGCTCCCTTACGCCCTTTACACAAATAGTATGGGACTTTGAATGGCTAACAGATTCCCACACCGAGACAGGCACCGTCACAGGTCCTCATATCTGAAGATGGGCTCTCCATCATATATAGGGGTCCCAACCACCCTCCTGCACCTTTGGAGATTTTTTTCCAAGAGACAAAGGTTCACCAGTCTTGTGCTCAATCCTGCACCCCTGAAGATGTTCTCTTTGCTAGACATAGAGTTTATTGCGCCACAATGAAAGAGCAACCAGTGGGAGTTCCAGGGTCCCTGCACAGCCCATATCCCTGGGAATGGGCTCCTGGCCAGTCTCAGGGATACCCAATCCAGATAGGCTCCTTTCACAATCAAGCATGCAGAGGATTCTGGTGTTTATCAATCTACAGAGCATAACATTTTAAGAGGAGAGGCATTGTTCAAAATTCCTACAAGCATCAGAGGGAAAACTTCTTCCTAAACTACCAGGAAGTATAATCAAAAGAGAAATGAAGAGATTAGCACACGGGGGGTTGTCAGGGTATTTTTTGAAATATTTGTATTTGTTTTCTCTGTAAGAAGTTAATATCAGAGCCAATTTGTCTTTGAATTATATATAGCTATAATTCCTATACATCTATTTCCTTTTTTTGTGAGTCTCTAACGCAACTGGTTTTTTTAAAATAAAAAAGGTCCTTAAAATCATTTTCAAAGTCTATGCTAGACAGTTGGAGAATGAAAGGCTAACATTATATTCTTCAACTCAATATGCTCTTTTGCTTGAAAATATAATTGATCCACGACAGTGATAAATTAGAATTGTATAAGAAAATGTGCCACTTAGAGTAGCTGTTTTGAAGCCTACACAAAAAGGTAGCATTATATCAAAAGCACTTACTTCAGGTAAAGTTTAGATAAATCTCTCCCAAAAGGTTGACTTTCTCTTATCTAGGCGGGGAGGAAAAAAGTCAACTCTGACAGCCATTAAACAGGTGTCTTCTGCTTCAGAAGAGCTCCATATGCAAGTACTTAAATTCCACTTGAATACTTTCCCCAGCCTCCTAATTTTTAACATTGATATAATCACAGAGAATACAAGAAGATCAGCCTAAAAAATAGTCTTTTTAAAGACAATACCTGGCTGCTTGCACAGTGCTTAAACAAAAAACAAAACAAACAAACAAAAAAGAAAAGAAAAACTCCTTGGTTTCCTGGAAGGAGATTTGTAGCTTAATGCATAGACAATAATCTTGGAAAAGTTCAGATCAAAATTGTTTTGTCAACACTTTATGGGATGAATTAATCAATACAGACTCATCTTGTGTTTGTTTCTTTTTATATTAAAAGTCTGAATTGCTGGGATGTATTTTATACCCACTCCATGCTATCCTAGGTAGGGAAACACAAGATTATTTGGGGGAAGAAATGTATCAGAGATCACGTAAGGAAACTATGGGCGAACTATTAGATTCTACATATGCTCATGTTCTCTGTGAAACTTGCAGTAATAGGGATAGTATCAACCAAACTAGGTAGATATTCAGTAGGAAAACGATCTTTGATTTGCAAAGTCAGAAAGAGATGGAAACGAGTGCTATGGCATAGAACTAACACAGAGAAATAAATAATGAATTGAGAAACTCAGAACACTATCTGATCAACCAGGTGCTCAAGAAGGATCTACAGAAAAATCTCCCTCACTTCCTGCTGCATCTTTTCACTGAAGATGTCCAGTCAAGTTCTAACCAGGTCTGGCCTTGCTTAGTGTATAGTATGCAATGCAAATAGAAGTTCAGACATAAATTTAAAACACATAGGAATCATGGTTCTGCTGAAGTCAATGTCAAAACTCTCAATGATTTCAATGGGACCAGGATTTCACCCATATTGTATGAAAAAAAATATTCAGTTTGGTTTAATTGTAATTAAGCATTTTCCCCACAAAATGGGATCACTCTATAAAACGTAATAACTATTTTAGAAACCTCATGGTCTGATCATATGTTGTATTCCATACCATATTAGCATGAGATGAAATATCACAATATTAGTATGGAACTGTGGTAAAGTTTATTGCACATTATCTGATTTTTAAAATGCCATATATAGGTAAAATGTAGATGAAAAGGCTGATCTGAAATATCTCATTTATTGTCATTTTTAAATGTTACTTTAAAATTATAGGCTTACTAATTTTGTTCAAAAATAATTTTTACTTCTGGACTGGCATTATGCCTCATTTTAACCTAAAACACAGTTTGGGAATATTTTCGGCATGTTTTTGTTGTTCACAGTTTCGCACCTGACAGTTCGTGGATGTCTCAAGTCAGTGCTATCACTTAATAAAGTTCCAAGTCCTTTGTTCCACCCCTTCCCCGAAGATAGTATATAATTAATTGAGTAAAGATGGTTATGCCTACAATATGTCATACATTTCCTTTCATTTGGATTTACTCTATGATGTGGATTTACTCTATGAATTCACTTATTGAGCTAGCGCAAGTATAAATAGAAGTGTAGCCACGGTAGCAAGGGTAGTGGCAGCAAAGACACGGCTGAGCCATGCTGCGTACATACCCACCAGTTCCAGGAGGGTTTGTATTTGGCATGGCTCGGCCATGCCTCCACTGCCAGTACTTGCATTGTTTCACTTTGGGGGATTTGCATTAATTACCCTCCATTGTCTTTACTTACTGCAGGTGCCATTCTTTATCTTACCCATTTAGCAGGAGTACAATCATTACTAAGCCCATAAGTATATATATATATAGGCTTTGAGTATATATATAGCCCATAAGTATATATATATATATAGGCTTTGAGTAGTCCATAATTCCATGCATGAGATGAAATATCACAATATTAGTATGGAACTGTGTGGTAAATGGATCACCGATGATGATGATGAGTGGACTGGCATCAGGAGGCTGAGGATGTGGTGGTTCTCTCCTGGTGTTCCTAGCTGGTGCATGGCAGCTGGTACTAGTTGTAAGGAATTAGGATTATTTTATAGTCTTCCTGTGGATTCTTCTCCTAGCTGTTACTGCTCCACTGAGGGTGAGGTTACACCCACTGAAGCCCAGTGCTTCAGAGGAGTTGCTGGAAGGGGCTCCTAAAATATTGTATAGCACTGGAGACATCTCGTAGGTGGTCCTGTTCCATTCATGTGTGGAGTAATTCTGCCAGGCCCAGTGCTATGTCATATCTTTCTCACCAGTTGATATTCGTACACAGAATCCCACATCAGCAGTTTATATATCTTCAAGAATTCTGTCAGGTATGAATGAACTGCTGTCTTCTTTGTATATTTAAAATTTAATCACACTATTTTCCTCTTGAAAATGGATAATTAAAATAATAGGAAAGAGACAATGATGATATTTATCACATCATAGAATAGATCCAAATGAAAGACAATTGTGTGATATATACAGTAGGCATAGCCATCTCTATTCTATTAACTGTATACTTTCTTCAGGAAGGGAAAATGCCTTATTGGCTGGATTATCTCTTTGATGTTTCTTGAAGATTAATCTTTCTACTGTAAGGTAACTGACCAAAACCATTCCTGGTATAACTCGTAACATCAGTGGAATTACATCAAGGTTGAATTTAGCCCATCTTGTTTTCACTTCTTATCAGATTCAGGCAAAAACTGGTTTGATACTCTGTTCGGCTGTTTCTGTTCCTATCAGATTGTTTTCTAATCTTATCATATTCACACAACACTAATAAGATTTTTGCTAGATTGTTTCAGAAACCAGTGTCAAAATCCATCAACGTAACAGATATTTAAATAGCATTAGATAATATGAGCATCATAGGCACCCCGACCTAGGACCAGCATTGTGACCATGTGCTGCTATGCTAAAGAACGAGTTCAACTCTTCCACTTCTCCCTTTTGTTAATCAATGAATAGATGGAAGCAACTCACATTGCTCTGCAGTTATTACCCTTTCCACCAGTTCAGGACCACTGTTAAATGTTTTATTCTTCACAAAAGGACTCCCAAAATTACATTTTTCCTGATTTATTTCAGAATCATTATTTTTTTCATAGGATTTAAATGAAAGCTCACGCTCTGTTACACCCACCCAACCTCCACTGAAGTCAATGGAATATCAGCACAGAATCTGGTCTGCTCAATTTAGTGCTTCTTCACTAAACAGAAGTATTTTGTTCTTTTTAATGATTTTGACATTTAATCTTCTGAGAGCCATTACTGCTTCTCTGTTGCTGTTTATCTGTTGACAATAGGCTGTGACATAACTCAGAGAGAGGATCACAGAAAAGGAGCCTGTGTTACTTAAGTCTGCTCCACAGTACAAGGTAGTACCACCACCCACACATTACCAAAGCTTACAGTGGGGCATTAGATCATTTGGATATTGCTGTGGTGATATTTAGGCAATGGTTTTTTGAACAGCACCAATATTCATGCTCTGTAGAAAATACATTATTTGACTCAGCCACACCTGTTATATAGTCTTGAGCCCAAATCCAGCAAAGTACTTAATCACAAGGTTCTATTTATATGTTTATTTTAAACCTAAACATGTGAGCAATCCCACTGAAATCAAATTAAATCAATAGAAATAAATGCTTAAATGTAAGTATGTGCTTAAGAACTGGGGCTAAACTAATAAGGTATCAGGTTTGAAAGAGTTTTCATTTTAGGACTAGTTTTAGCTTCCTTTTAGAAGCACTAAATGTTAGGCAGATATTAAAGATATTCTTTATACAGGGTGTGTCTGGGGCTGGCAGGAGAGAGTAGAGAGCTCAGTAAATCAGTTTTGGAGTCTGTTGAGAAACTGGAAATGTTATGAGGAGATGGCAGTATTTAAACACCGGTGGTTATCGAGTTTTAAATCGAGAATGCCAGGAAATATGTAACATTTGCTGAAGAGATGCCAGCCTGTCTACTCTTTTTATTTATTATTTGTATTGCAGTGGTATCTAGTGTCCCCAGATCAATTCCCATTGTCACTGTACAAGTGTAGAACCAAATGATGGTTCCTGCCCAAAAGCTATGTATAAGGCAAGACACAGAGATACAACAATGCTTTTTTTGCCTCTGTCTTCACGAACAAGGTCAGCTCCCAGACTGCTGCACTGGGCAGCACAGTGTGGGGAGAAGGTGACCAGCCCTCTGTGGAGAAAGAAGTGGTTCGGGACTATTTAGAAAAACTGGATGAGCACAAGTCCATGGGGCCGGATGCGCTGCATCCGAGGGTGCTAAAGGAGTTGGCGGATGTGATTGCAGAGCCATTGGCCATTAAATTTGAAAACTCATGGCGATCGGGGGAGGTCCCGGATGACTGGAAGAAGGCTAATGTAGTGCCCATCTTTAAAAAAGGGAAGAAGGAGGATCCAGGGAACTACAGGCCAGTCAGTCTCACCTCAGTCCCTGGAAAAATCATGGAGCAGGTCCTCAAGGAATCAATTCTGAAGCACTTAGAGGACAGGAAAGTGATCAGGAACAGTCAGCATGGATTCACCAAGGGAAAGTCATGCCTGACTAACCTAATTGTCTTCTATGAGGAGATAACTGGGTCTGTGGATAAGGGGAAAGCAGTGGATGTGTTATTCCTTGACTTTAGCAAAGCTTTTGATACGGTCTCCCACAGTATTCTTGCCGGCAAGTTAAAGAAGTATGGGCTGGATGAATGGACTATAAGGTGGATAGAAAGCTGGCTAGATCGTCGGACTCAATGGGTAGTGATCAACGGCTCTATGTCTAGTTGGCAGCCGGTTTCAAGTGGAGTGCCCCAAGGGTCGGTCCTGGGGCCGGTTTTGTTCAATATCTTCATTAATGATCTGGAGGATGGCGTGGACTGCACTCTCAGCAAATTTGCAGATGACACTAAACTGGGAGGAGTGGTAGATACGCTGGAGGGTAGGGATAGGATACAGAGGGACCTAGACAAATTAGAGGATTGGGCCAAAAGAAACCTGATGAGGTTCAACAAGGACAAGTGCAGAGTCCTGCACTTAGGACGGAAGAATCCCATGCACTGTTACAGACTAGGGACCGAGTGGCTAGGCAGCAGTTCTGCAGAAAAGGACCTAGGGGTTACGGTGGACGAGAAGCTGGATATGAGTCAACAGTGTGCCCTTGTTGCCAAGAAGGCTAACGGCATTTTGGGCTGTATAAGTAGGGGCATTGCCAGCAGATCGAGGGACGTGATCGTTCCCCTCTATTCGACATTGGTGAGGCCTCACCTGGAGTACTGTGTCCAGTTTTGGGCCCCACACTACAAGAAGGATGTGGAAAAATTGGAAAGAGTCCAGCGGAGGGCAACAAAAATGATTAGGGGGCTGGAGCACATGAGTTATGAGGAGAGGCTGAGGGAACTGGGATTGTTTAGTCTGCAGAAGAGAAGAATGAGGGGGGATTTGATAGCTGCTTTCAACTACCTGAAAGGGGGTTCCAAAGAGGATGGATCTAGACTGTTCTCAGTGGTACCAGATGACAGAACAAGGAGTAATGGTCTCAAGTTGCAGTGGGGGAGGTTTAGATTGGATATTAGGAAAAACTTTTTCACTAGGAGGGTGGTGAAGCACTGGAATGGGTTACCTAGGGAGGTGGTGGAATCTCCTTCCTTAGAGGTTTTTAAGGTCAGGCTTGACAAAGCCCTGGCTGGGATGATTTAGTTGGGATTAGGTCCTGCTTTGAGCAGGAGGTTGGACTAGATGACCTCCTGAGGTCCCTTCCAACCCTGATATTCTATGATTCTAACAGATGTGGGGGAAGAGCACAAAATAACACAAAGCTATAAACAGTATGAAAGCAATGGTCACAACACACAAGCTAACTAACCATTCTTGAGTTTTTGTAGGCATCACAATAGAGGAAACAGATTCTTAAGGAGGGATTTGAAGAACAGCATTGTTTCTTTGCAGATTTTAATAGGACACTCTTTCCAGCCTTATTGATAAACATGTCATTTTTAGAACTGTTGTAGAAGTCACCTTGGTAAGCAATAGTGTTGAACAACCAGTGCTACAGATTCTATCTATTGGTCAGTCATCTTATTGAAAATCCTTTATTACCAATTACAGTGGATATTCTGTATTCTGTATACTGGAGAAGTACAATGTATTGTTATAATCAAGAGAAATTACATACAAGCTATTATTGAGTTTTAATCTGTTCTTTTTTGCTTAGAAGGCTAATGCAGAACTTACTGGAGTATAGATGCAAACTACTGGGTATTGCAGACAAATATTTCAGAAGGCAAAGTCAATTGTCTTACTTTTATGAGAAATAGCAATATCAGTTGAGAGTTACCCTAACCTGAGCCAAGAAAAAAGAGAGAGACAATAAAGGTCTTGGTCGTAACTTTTGCAATAATTAATGAGTCAAGTCCCAGCTACATCAAAGACTGAATTTTGATCTATGAACCATTGAGTCAACTGCATTCATCGGGGACAATGCAACTCACACAACCCATGACAAAGCACATAGGGCTAGAGATAAAACATTCTCAGTCTAGGATATTCAGCTATGGAATGGACTTCCAAAGAAGATCAGGCAAATCCAGAGTCTGACCATATTTAGGAACTATTGTGAATGTTCCTCTTCAAAAAGACCTTTCCATCATAAAAATGACACTCACCATACTGATATCCTTTCTACCTCTAAACCCCTACCAAAAACAAAAACAAAAGAGGAAATTAATCAAATCTTTAAAAAAATACCCCAAGCAGACTTTTAACAACCCCTTCCCACAAAAAGGGGTCTGAGTCTCCACTAGGGAATTGACTATTGTTATGGATTTTATATGGAAGGGGTGCAGATGTTATGGTGACAGGCAGCAGTTAGATACTAAAACAGTTAGATAGATGTTGTGTAGAAAGATACTTTTTGTTTGTGTGTCCAAGAAGAAGTTAAAAGTTCCAAGTAGATATTTGAGTTATAGGATGGTTCAGATAGTTACAGGAACTTTGCCATAGACAAGAAAAACTGTCCATAGTCCCAAAATTATAATTATAATCCAGCCACCCTCATATGAACTGCATTATTACAATGTCCTAATGTGGATGACAGAATACACTGTCAAAAGTTATAGGATGACCCTGAGACACTCATTTTTATTCACTATGAAGTGTTTGCTGCAAACACCAAAACACTCTCTGGTCTGTTTGCATGCAAATTTAAGATGGATGCAGTAGAATTTAAACATTTTGGCCCCTCAACACTACTAGGTAAAACTTCCAAACTGACCCAAACAATTGAATCTTTATTTCTCAACTTCATTGCAATTTTAAATAGAAGAGGACCAAATACTAAAAGATAAATGGTGTTCATAATCATCTGACAATTAAAAATTATTCTTAATTCACAAAGGTTTGATCCTATATTGCCTTTACTCTTCTTGATTTAAGATTTTGGTTTTTTTTTAATTACATCTTAAATTGAAAGCATTTTAAAAATCCCATATTAAATTATGAAAGTATAGTACTATACAAGTATGTACAAACAACCCAGTGCAATAGAAGATAGAATCATAGAAATATAGGGCTGGAAGGGACCCCAAGAGGTCATCAAGTCCAATCCCTCATGCTGAGGCAGGACCAAATACACCTAGACCATCCCTGAGAGCTGTTTGTCTAACCTGTTCTGTATTAGGGGGATTCCAGATGTGGGAATTCCACAGCCTCCCTTAGTAACGTATTCCAGTACTAAACTAACCTTATAATAAAGTTTTCCTAATATTTAACCTGAACCTTCCTTGCTTCTGATTAAGCTGATTACATCTTCTCCCACCTTCAGTGGACATGGAGAACAATTGATCACCATCCTTTTTAATAACAGTCCTTAACATACTTCACACTCTTATCAGATCTCTGCCCACCCACCTGTGCCCTCAGTCTTCTTTTCTCAAAACTACGTTTTTTAAACCTTTTCCTCATAGATGAGGTTTTCTAAATCTTTCATTATTTTTGTTGCTGTTCTCTGGACTCTCTCCAATTTATACACATATTTCTTAAAGTGTGGTGCCCAGAACTGGACACAGTACTCCAGCTGAGATCTCACCATTGCCAAGTAAAGTAGGACAATTATCTCCTTTGTCTTAAATTCAGCACTATATCAACTCTCAGTTTGGTCCAGAATCTTCTAAATCCAAAAAAATTCTGTTCTCCTGACTTTTCTAACCTCTTAAAACTAAGCCTTTTCTTTGGAAGCAGGCAGATTTATTTTTAACAAGGGTCTGCCCTGGTGGAATATTGATATTTAGAGTATATTTTCTAAAATAAATAAATACAAATCTATAGTCCTCCAGACATTCAGAATAGCAACAGAGTGACAAAGTCTAGCTGCCAGTTGTAAATAGAGGGATTGCATGGAGATAGCAGAGCTTCAGCATCAAGAAACTAGGGAGCAATGAAAAAGCATCAGCAGGTATGGATCTAGTGAAAATGAGACATGTAAAGGAGTTGCATTGATTGCAGTTGCCTTGAATGTGAAGGGAAAGAAATAGCAATAAAAGGCTCTCCTTTTCTCACCTGGACCCACACATGTTTTATTTGTTTGTTTTTCCATGTTTGTTTCTCCTGGCCTGCTCTAAATGTTTTTTTTTTCTTTCCAAAGGAATTTTCTCTCTATTCTAAGTGCAATCTGTTTTCTCTCAGTGGCTGCCTGAATTCACATGGTTAAACCCAGATCCTTGACTCCAGCCAAAGAGTACACATGCAGCTCAACTATAGGAGTTCCTATTCACTTCCCAAGACCTGGGATGTCTGTATGTGGGCCTGAACCTCAAGTATAATTTAAAACATCCTGATAGCTGTTCTAAGCAATTCTGACTACAAGTCCGAAGGACTGACATGAAGAGCAGGGATCAATGTGATATAGGGGTTTCTATCTGTATTTATCTTTTTTATTTATATAAGCTACCATCATCAAGGTACCTGAAAGCCTCAAATAGAGCAATGAGCTTATCGTTGCCTATGACACAGGAAGTATTCTCTTCATTTCATTGATGAGAAACAAAGGCACAGACAGATTAAATGACTTTCCCAAGGGGAAGAATTTAATTGAATCCCAGTCTCCTGAATCTCAGTCTAGTGCCTTAACTAAGATGCCATCCTTCCCACTGGTCAACCCCCCTGTGCATACCAGCAGCAGGAACTGGTATAGCAGCTGCAACACCACTATCCATACTGGAATGACACCCTCATAGCAGGTAATACCTTCCTTATAACTAAAATCCACCAACAGTGCCTCAAAAAGTCCCTGACACATGTACTTAACTTTACTAACACAAGCAGTCCCATTGAAGTCAAAGCGTTTGCAGGATCGGGCCAAAGGGGCCACATGCCACTCTTGCTTCTGTGCTTTAATCAGTGTGTGTGCACACTTGGATGTTAGTGAGAGGAAAAGAGATGGGGTCAGGGAATGACAAGACTTTCTCCTCATATCAGTCCTGCAACCTTGAACTTTAAGGAATACTTCACCAACAACTTGCTATAGTATATGAGTTACACATTTTCACTGGGAGCTACATACTGCGCAGCATATGCCTATTCAAATATAACCTGATTGTTCTTTTCAGAACATAATTCCAAGATTAATTCTATCCTATTCTATTCTATTCTATTCTATTCTATTCTATTTCATTTGCCTCAGTAACTCAGCAATGAGTCATCTTCTCATTGTCTGGCCGGTATTACTGACGATTTGTCACAATCTGGTTGCTAGTATCTTTATAAGAGGAGAATATCTGCACCTTATATGCAGAAAAGAAAAGAGCAAAGCAATTGATACGTCCTGAGAGCCAGTGGTTTTTTAATAGCACTATTCTAACTTTACTAGAGACCAAGTGAATGTCAAAAACTTCAGTTTATTGTCAAATTCTGTTTCCTCATCACTTCCCAAGATCCTAGGAAATTGTCAACTAAATCCAACACAATTAGAAGTATCCTTGACTGAAAGCCATAGCATTCTCCCTCAATAAGTTATTAAAAGAACATTTTAGAGGCAGTTTGCTCAGTACCTGTGGAAAATTGATAGCTTGTACTTCACATCTTCTTACACAGAACAAAAAAATTACACTTGGCAAAGAGAAAGTGGAGGATGGTGCCAACTGCTTGCAATATGCTGTGTATTGAATAACATGAGCAGGTTACTTACACCTTAAATCCATGAGATTTGATAGACAGTATTATTTGTGAAGAGCATACACAGTCTTAGTGTTGCTGAACACATGAGCCCTGCCGCTTAAAGGAAGAAAAGGGAGGGCAAGGTGCTGCCCTGTAATGCTCCTTTTTGTTGTTGTACAAAGACAGCTTCAAAACATTTATTAATTTATTTATGTATTGTATTAATTTCCTTAGAAATACCAGGTTCTGACCTACTTCTCTTTCCCGGAGGACTTTAGCAATCTTTGGCAGAGCAGAACTACGGACATTACAGCTGACATTTGAAACCTGAAAATGCCACCCACCTGCCTCAATGAGTGGGGAAACCTGATGGGGCAGTGGTAAAAGGGGACAGTCCCACCAGCAAAGGAGGGAGACATTCACTAAGGGACACCAGGGCTGCCTTGGAGTCTCTGGCACCCACTGGCCAGCTGGGGGGGAGTAGTACTGATTGGCTAGCATTCCCCAGCTCCCAGGGTGTAGCCTGGAATGGGGCTGTGTGGAGCTTCTTTCAGCACCATTCCAGCAGCGCCACCCTGAACTAGGATGGGGATCAGGAAATATTTTTTTCTCCCATGCGCCAATTGGCAGAGGACTTTGGAGTCTTTTGCCTTCCTTGCAGCACTTTCAAGCCACAGTGGGTTAAATAAGAATGCACTTAGTACCTAACTGAAATACTTGATTGAGCTATTAATTTGACACAAATTGCAGCTGGTTTTGTCCTTTTAAAAAGACAGTTTCCAGAGGTAAAATCTGGGCCTTGGGCTCATGGGATAGGATGACACGTTGTGGTCTATGCAGGCTGAGGTCCTCACTCTTCTGCACCCTCTGTATCCCTTGGGTTGGGGGCTGGAGCGGCTGGTAGGACTAAATTGTGTGTGTCCACCCTAGATGAAGATACTCCCTCTAGTATATCATAAAGCTTGTCTTTGCTAGCAACTTTTATCATGTTTGAACATGGTGTATGGAATCTAGATAGCTGCCATGATGCTGACCGCAACTGATTTTTCAGTATAGAACAGGGAGAATCATGGTAAGCATCATAACAGCAAACCCGACTCTTCACAATTGTGTACAAACACAACAACATTTTCTAGTGAACTCAAGCTCTTAGACAATAAGTGTTAACAATGTCTCTTTTTTAGTGGGATGCCCTAAGCCATAGGAAAAGATCATGATCATCCTTCTTTAAGTAAATAGAAGCAAGGAGTGTTCTCAACACTCAGAGAAATGATTACTTTTTCAAGAAACAACAATCTGGATTAATTATTTTCCTCCAGGTGACTCCTACAACATATACATTGGCCAATAAATTTCACTTAGGAAGGAGTAGCTACAGTACATCACATCTCTCCCATACTTCTAATTATCCACTTTTCTCTGTTCCACCATCTCTTCTTGCTGTTCTATTACTTAACTTTTAAGTACCCCCTTTGTAACACTCTGAATCACAATAATGGACATATCAGCTCAATAACTCGCTACATAAACAACTTGTTTGTTGTTTAATTATAGTTATTTTCTTTGCCTGTGGACATGACAGCCCTTATCCTTCTTGTAAGTTAAGAATGAATATTGTGATCTGAAGTCACTGGGAGTATTTCCTCTGTCTTCAATGGACTTTGGATCACTCTCTAGTTGCTTTTTTGGATAGAGATGTATATTGAAAACATATTATTAGAGGCTCCAGTCTGTGTACATTTTATACTTTAGGAACAGTGAAGACCCTTCAGAGAATTTGGTAAGGGAATCAAATAAATGCAGGTCAGTTGTTTTCCTTTTCTCCGCTCAGATGGGCTTTCACAGCAGTACTCTGAGCATCATATAATTTTGCCTTTAGATTTTCTGTTTTGTTAACATACTTACTTTTTTTATTACATGTGATAGTACTTGAACCAGTTGGTGTGGTGTAATTACCAAGGGTTACATTCAGTCTTAGGGTA
Source organism: Platysternon megacephalum (assembly GCA_003942145.1). Lineage (NCBI taxonomy): Eukaryota > Metazoa > Chordata > Testudines > Platysternidae > Platysternon > Platysternon megacephalum. The sequence continues at coordinate 3,991,312 of QXTE01000084.1, forward strand.
CGTCTACACTACGGGATTACTCCGAAGTTACTGAATTTGATTTTTTGAAACCGATTGTATAAATTCGATTGTACGTGGCCACAGTAAGCGGATTAATTCGGCGGTGCGCGTCCTTGTACTAAGACTAGCGTCGAATTCCAGAGCATTGCACTGTGAGTAGCTATCCCATAGCTATCCCATAGTTCCCGCAGTCCCCCCCGCCCATTGGAATTCTGGGTCGAGATCGCAATGCCTGATGGGACAAAAAATATTGTTGCGGGCGGTTCTGGGAACATCCTCCCCCTCCCTCCGTGAAAACAACGGCAGACAACCATTTCGCGCCTTTTTTCCTTGGTGAACTGTGCAGACGCCATACCTCGGCAAGCATGGAGCCCGCTCAGCTAAAGACAGCAGTCATGAACATTGTTAACACCTCGCGCATGATCGTGCAGTTTATGCTGAACCTGGACCAGAAAAGCCAGGCGAGGAGGAGGCGGCTACGGCAGCGCAGCGACGAGAGTGATGAGGACATGGACACAGAATTGTCTCGCGCCACGGGCCCCGGCGCTTTGGAGATCATGTTGTTAATGGGGCAGCTTCTCGCTGTGGAATGCCAATTCTGGGCCCGGGAAACAAGCACTGACTGGTGGGACCGCATAGTGCTGCAGGTGTGGGACGATTCCCAGTGGCTGCGAAACTTTCGTATGCGTAAGGGCACTTTCCTGGAACTTTGTGACTTGCTTTCCTCTGCCCTGAGGCGCCAGAACACCAAGATGAGAGCAGCCCTCACAGTTGAGAAGCGAGTGGCGATAGCCCTGTGGAAGCTTGCAACACCAGACAGCTACCGGTCAGTCGGTAATCAGTTCGGAGTGGGAAAATCTACCGTGGGGGCTGCTGTGATGCAAGTAGCCAAAGCAATCGCAGAGCTGCTGCTACCAAAGGTTGTGACTCTGGGAAATGTGCAGCTCATTGTGGATGGCTTTGCTGCAATGGGATTCCCTAACTGTGGTGGGGCGATAGATGGAACCCATATCCCGATCTTGGCACCGGAGCACCAGGGCAGCCAGTACATAAACCGCAAGGGGTACTTTTCAATGGTGCTGCAAGCAATGGTGGATCACAAGGGACGTTTCACCAACATCAACGTGGGATGGCCGGGAAGGGTTCATGACGCCCGCGTCTTCAGGAACACTAGTCTGTTTAAACGGCTGCAACAAGGGATTTACTTTCCAGACCGGAAAATTACCATTGGGGATGTTGAGATGCCCATCGTTATCCTTGGGGACCCAGCCTACCCCTTAATGCCGTGGCTCATGAAGCCATACACAGGCAGCCTGGACAGTAGTCAGGAGCGGTTCAACTACAGGCTGAGCAAGTGCAGGATGGTGGTAGAGTGTGCCTTTGGACGTTTAAAAGGTCGCTGGCGCTCGTTACTGACTCGCTCGGACCTCAGCCAAACCAACATCCCCATTGCTATTGCAGCTTGCTGTGTGCTCCACAATCTCTGTGAGAGCAAGGGGGAGACCTTTATGGCGGGGTGGGAGGCTGAGGCAAACCGCCTGGCCGCTGATTACGCGCAGCCAGACACCAGGGCGATTAGAAGAGCACACCGGGAAGCGGTGCGCATCAGAGAAGCTCTGAAAACAAGTTTCATTGCTGGCCAGGCTCCTGTGTGAAAGTTATGTTTGTTTGTCCCTGTTGAAAACCCGCCCCCTTGATTCACTCATTCCCTGTAAGCAACCCACCCTTCCCCCTTCCCCCTTCGATCCCAGTTTGATTTGAAAAAAATAAAGTCAGTTTCGTTTACAACTCAAGAACTTTTTATTAACGGGTGGTAATGAACATAGGGAGAGAAATAACCAGGTAGTCCGGGTGGGGTTTGGGAGGAGGGTAGGAGTGAAGGAACAGGGCAGGAAAAACATTCAAAATAATGAGAGCCTTTTGCTTGGGCTCTCTAATGGGGTGGAGTGGCAGGGTGCACGGAGCCTCCCCCCCCGCGTTCTTACACGTCGGGGTGAGGAGGCTACGGGACTTGGGGAGGGGGGAGGGCGGTTATAGAGGGGCTGCAGCGGCACTCGGTAATCCTGCAGCTGCCGTTCCTGGAGCTCCACCAGACGCCGGAGCATGTCTGTCTGCTCACGCAGCAGCCCCAGCGTTGCATCCCGCCACTTCTCGTCTCGGGCGTCCCTCCTCTCCTCACGTTCGTCCCTTCTCTCCTCACGTTGGTCCCTTTTCTCCTCCCGTTGGTCCCTCATGTCCTCCCGTTGGTCCCTCTTCTCCTCACGGTCACTGGCCTCTTTCCGGAATTTTAATACAGTGTCCTTCCAGTCATTGAAATTAGCTCTCTCATCCCGGGTCGATTGCATAATTTCCGAGAACATGTCGTCTCGCGTGCGTCTCTTTCGCCGCCTTATCTGGGAGAGCCTTCGGGCCGGGGGCGGGAGGATTGAAAAATTTGCAGCTGCAGGAGGAGGGAAAAAAAGGGAGAGAAGTATGTAAAAAGATACATTTTATAGAACAATGCTTATACTCTTTCACGGTGAACACTTTTCACATTACATAGCAATGTACAAGGTCGCATTTTGCATCTTATATTGAGTGCCCGCGGCTTTGGTGTTAGAGATCACAGCAGACGCAGGGCCGGGCAACAGAATTCGGCTTGTATGCAGCCATGGTAAGCCATTGTCCTGCGGCTTCTGCATTAAATCAGCGCCCTCCTTTCCCATAGCAAGCAAAGCCCTTTACGTGCTGCGGTTTTCCTGTTACCGTGCAGCATCAGATAACATAATAACCCCCACCCACCACCCATTCAATTCTGTGGGATGATCGGTTGACCCCCTCCCCCCACCACGTGGCTGGTATCATGGAAGATCCATGCAGATAACAAACTAGCCCCCCCATCCACTTCTGTGGGATGATCGCGTTACCCCTCCCCCCACCGCGTGGCTGGTATCAGGGAAGACCCCTGCTAGCCAAACGCGAAAACCTCAGCGCCATTGTCCACCCACTCCCCCCCGCCCGCTTGGCTAACTGCAGGGAAAGATTTCTTTTCAGCTACAGGCAAACAGCCCAGTAGGAACGGGGCCACCTCTGTCCCCTTAATTACATTCCCGTATTTCAAACAGGTTACCCTGAACGATATCACTCTCCTGAGGATAACACAGCAAGATAAAGAACGGATGTTGCTTGAATGCCAGCAAACACCGGGACCATACGCTGCCAAGCTTTGTCAAGCAATGATACCGGATTACTTGCTGCTAGCATGGCGCGGTCAAGTGTCCTACCATGGAGGACGGAATAAGGCTGCCCTGCCCAGAAACCTTCTGGAAAAGCTTTTGGAGTACCTCCAGGAGAGTTTCATGGAGATGTCCCTGGAGGATTTCAACTCCATCCCCAGACACGTTAACAGACTTTTCCAGTAGCTGTACTGGCCGCGAATGCATCCCAAGTCCCCAGGGCAAATTAATCATTAAACAAATACTTGTTTTAAACCATGTTTGATATATTTGAAAAGGTACACTCACCAGAGGTCCCTTCCAGGGGGTCTGCGATGCCGCCTTGGGAGGGTTCGGAGGGCACTTCGGTCAGGGTCAGAAACAGCTCCTGGCTGTCGGGGAGAATGGAGTGCTGTGTGCTCTCCACAAGTTCGTCCTCCTCCTCCTCCTCCTCTTCCCCGTCCGCAGATTCGTCATTCAAGGATGAGATTAACCCCTCCTCGGAGTCCACGGTCAGGGGTGGGGTAGTGGTGGCGGCCCCCCCGAGAATTGCATGCAGCTCCTCGTAGAAGCGGCATGTCTGCGGCTCTGCCCCGGACCGTCCGTTTGCCTCCTTGGTTTTCTGATAGGCCTGTCGGAGCTCCTTCACCTTAATACGGCACTGATAGGAGTCCCGATTGTGGCCTCTCTCCATCATGCCCTTGGAGATCTTGTCGAAAATTTTGGCATTCCGTCTCTTGGAACGCAGTTCTGCGAGCACGGAATCCTCTCCCCATATAGCGATCAGATCCAGTATCTCGCGTGTGGTCCATGCTGGTGCTCGTTTGCGGTTCTCGGACTGCATGGCTACCTGTGCTGTTCAGCTCTGTGTGGTCACCTGTGCTCACCAGGCTGGGCTAACAGGAAATGAAATTCAAAAGTTCGCGGGGCTTTTCCTGTCCAACTGCCCAGAGCATCCGAGTTTAGATTGCTGTCCAGAGCAGTCACAATGGTGCACTGTGGGATACCTCCCGGAGGCCAATACCTTCGAATTCCGTCCACACTAACCCTAATTCGAACCGGCAATGTCGATTTAAGCGCTACTCCCCTCGTCAGAGAGGAGTACCAAAACCAATTTTAAGAGCCCTTTAAATCGAATTAAATGGCCTCGTTGTGTGGATGGGTGCAACGTTAATTCGCTATAACGCTGCTAAATTCGAAGTAAAATCGTAGTGTAGACCAGGCCTTAGTGTTAGTAGGGGAAATGCCAAGTCTGTTCAGAGTTGTACTCAGTTACACCAGTCCTCAGTTTAGCCTATTGGCCATAGTGAAACTGCACTTGTAAATTTGGGACTTATGTATCTTGGCACAACAGCAATATGGTGTTATATGGAACAATTAATTTTTGCTTTCTTCCCCTTTTTTTCCTGGAAAAACAGAATTCCATTCTCCCTAAAAATAAGGAATGCTAAATTCTATGGCAAGAAGCATAGTATGCTGAGGGCATTGAAAATGAACATAGGCAGAATTAATATTCATATTCTTATAGCCAGGTCTCAGAGTTAGCCATATAACAAAGCACCACATGGTGCATTAAACTGATGGAACACATTAATTTTATGGTTCAATGATTGTTTGAAATGTCTCACAAAATTTCCAGAATTGAAATCTGTTCCATCTTGTATTATTAAATGTACAGTATCATGAAATATAGATACTTTTAGTGTTCCTTAAGTTCTTGATAATTGGACTGGGTCAAATTCTGCTTGCTTTGAGTGTTCCTGTTGATTTTGATGAGACTTATTACATGAGCCAGGTGAGCAGCATTTGGCCCCAGGATAGCACATTGTCCAATTCAAAATAAGAGGAGATGAAACAGTGGTTAGGTGGAGCCTTTAAACATTATTAACACATTTAGAGTTCATAGAATATCAGGGTTGGAAGGGACCTCAGGAGGTCATCTAGTCCAACCCCCTGCCTCCTTTGGGGAATGAATAAAACTTCTTATGAATATACAAAATGTTACTATATTTTGACAGAGCTAGTGTTAATACCTTAAAAGCAAACAAACAAACAAACAAACAAACAAACAAACAAACAAACAAACAAACAAACCCTTTTAATAGAACATTTTAGTAGAATGGGGAAAAACAAGAAATTTCATTAACTTTGATCAGCACTGTATATATTTCTTGTTGCTTAACATTGCCTAAAGTGCAGACGAGTTGTGACTAAGACCTTTAATGAATTCCTTCAGCTCACAATTTGGATAAACTTGCTGGGATTGGGGGTTGGGAATCCAGCATCAGTTTGAAAGATTGATGTATCTTAAGTGAAGCTGCCCAAGGGCATTAGCCTGGATCTAAACCAAGTACCAGCTCCACTTTTTTGATGGATAGGCTCAGAGTCAATGGAACTGAGCCAGGCTATTTAGTTCAGTTTTTCAGCTGGAACTCATATGTATCTCCATTTAACACTGAAGATGAATCTTTTATAGGTTCTTGAAGGCTTCATATGTTCTAGATTTAACCTTGTAAGTGAAGCTTTGTACCTTTTTATCTTTTTCCTTGGCATTTAAGAAAGTGTAACACTGAAAACTAACCACAAGATCTAAATAATTATATATACTGGGGGACAAAAACAAAGTGCCCAGAAAGAAGGGGGGGAAAGTCACATAAAACATTTACATGGAAGTGAAAACAAAACTGAATTTAGGCACTTGCCTGGAACAAACACAAGTGTGATGATAAGACCTTTCAGGCACAGGTGCAAAAATATACCTCAGAAAAGAATGTGACTGCTTTCTAGCAAAGACATGGGAATTAAAAAAAACACAAAACACTGAATAGCTCCACAAAACAAAGAGGCTGAAACATTTTGTTCTGCTCTTCACTGTAACTGACGTCAAAATTGAGACAGTTCTGCTGCAGTAATGACTCTGGTAACAAATGTGTTCTGCTATTTTTAAGAGAGCATGTGCTGCCATCAGAAGGTCAGCCAGACTTTTGACTGGAATTTCAGAATATTTTTGTGGCTACAATTTAACATTGAGCATGCTGGGAGACAGCAGGTTTACTAGCCTCTGTGTGTGTGTGTGTGTGTCTGTGTGTGTGTGTGTGTGTGTGTGTGCGCGCGCCTTTCCCAGGTCTTTTGTCTTTCCTGCCTCCCAAACCTACTGCACATACCTACCCAAAACAATACTTGGAAAATATTCCTGGGTGGGATCACATATTCCTTTTTCTTACGTGAGGGCTTATCCTTACAGTTATGTTAATTGAAGGATGGATTCACACCTATCAATCACAATGGGGTTTCAACTCAACCTATGACAAGGTCTCACCAGGCTCATAACCAATCCTCCTAGCTTATCTTGTCAAGTCACTTAATATGGAACATCTGACTTTTTTTCTTTAGCCAAACTATCAACTTATGTCAATGTACTGTGTAACTGTATTTCCTTCTGGTTGATTTCTAAAGCCTTCAACATCCTTCCAAAGCTATTTCTTTATATCAACTAACTAAACTAGCTTGTAGTGACTCAATTTATTTTCCAGGTTCAACAGAGCTCATCAACAATTAAGTTCCTCTCTGTTTCCTTCCATGCTTGCACATTCCTCTTTCCCAAAGATGCATCTCTTTTCTTTACTCCCAGCTTGGACCTAAATAATACATCACTCTAGAAGGACCTCTTTTGAAATGGAAAATCTGCCGGGATATTTTTGTTGTCCTTTCTAAGGACTGGGCTACACACAAAGTTTCACCAGTTTAACAACAAATAGTTTTGAAAATTGAGACAGTTAAGTCAGAACAAACCATTATGTGAACATTTAATTTAGTCTAAAACTGATGTTATCTCATGTGCTTTATTTTATTCTATTTTTTTTTTTTGTACTTCTTTTTTTGCAGGTATGGAAGGCACACAGATAAAACACTGTGTAAACTTATTTTAGTTACCACAACGTTTAAAATGTAACCACACATTCATAAAATGTTTAGGGTATCTTAGCATTGCTCTAATAATAACAGTTTATATTTCTAAATGAACCCTTGTTTTAAAATTCAAAACATGAGGAATTAAAATAAAACATAAGGTTTCAGAGAGATATTGATCTCATTTAAGAAACAGCTACCTCAATATTCACTGTAAAATGGCAGCAAAGCAATATAACAGATGTTAGAGGACTGCAGTTCACTGCCCACTTAGATCAGCTTTTGAAAATCCTGATGGTCAGTGTGCCGAAAAGCATCTTCTTATCTTTGAAAAAAGCCATGGATTTTATTTTCCAGCATAGCTATGTAACTCATTACATAATAATAAAGTTTCTATCTAAGACCTGTGCATTGACTCTTGACTCAGATATCCAGAGGATCATAAATTAACCCTGACCCACTTTCAAGGGCTATGTTGGCAGCGGCGTATTGTCGCCTAGGCCAACAAGGCCGAGGCCTAGGGCGGCAAATTTGCAGGGGCGGCAAATTTGAACACCCACAGAGAAGTTCCCCTGCTCCAGCTTGCCTCCTCCACGAGCGCGCCGCAGCTTCCTGTTTCTCTCCCCTCCCTCCCAGCGCTTGCACCGCGAAACAGCTGTTTCACGGGGCAGGGAGGGAGGGGGGAGGAGGGGGAACGCGGCGTGCTGGGGGAAGAAGCGGGGCTGGGGCGGGGATTTGGGGAAGGGATCCAATAGGGGCAGGGAGGGGATGGAGTTCGGGCGGGACTTTGGGGAAGGGGTTGGAATGGGGGCGGGAAAAGGGTGGAGTCGGGGCAGGGCCAGGGGCGGTAATTATTTCAGGGCCTAGGGGCGGCAAAATCATTAATCCGCCACTGTATGTTGGCCTGATTACATCCAATGTTACTTTTCTATGTTTCTAGCTATAACCTTTTTTCTTATTCCATCTGCAGTTTAGTAAAACCAGGGCTTTGGGATTTTATATATGTCATCATTAGAACTCTTCTCATCCAGTTACTAAGAAGGCTGACTTTATTCTCAGATAGAGTCTGAGATGCAGATCTAAAGCTTGCTGGACATTGCCTATGGATTGTGTTAAATTTGTAAGTAAAAAGCTGAAGATATGGATACATAAATTGATACTGAAAGTGTCACAACCCAATGGCCCCCTCCCTCAGGCAGATCAGCATTGTATCTTGCTAACGCTGTTGCAAGCATTGCAAGGCATTTTGGGAAGGGTTAAAGGTGTAAGTGTGGAGTGGAAAATTCCTTTGCAGGTTGCGAGAGGCCAAAGGGGGAGGGAGGAAGAGAGCAGAGAACGGGTTAACTCGACACTTCAGCTAGCTTAGTCTGAAGATAAGACACTGGCCCCGGTCCAAGGTCATGGCGAGAAATCTGCAGCTGCATTCACATCTTACCCAACCCAAGCCAGCCATAAGAACAGGAGAACTAAGCTGAGCAGGACTGCAAAGAGTGCAAAAACAAGCAAGATGGCAAAGGCCAATGGGGGAGGGAGGGAATAAGGTTTTGCATCCCTGCAGCCGGTGTGCTTTGGGAAACCTAAGAAGGCCACAGAAAGCTGGTTTGGCCTGGTACAAAGAGCACCAGGAGCAGAGGTCCCTGAACAAAACACTCCCAGGACTTAAAAACCCTCCCGAGAGCCAAAGCAAGTCAGAGATCAACAGCGGACCCTGGACAACCCGGGCATGGGACAAAAACTCCCTCTCCGCCTCTTCTTCTTACGTTACACCCAGGCTTGGCCAACCTCGGGTAGTGCGGGTGTATGAAAGTGGGTTAGGGCTTGGGGCACTAATGCTTTGCTTTTTTCCTTCCTCTGAATGACTGGGGGATCCCCAACATTCTCCGCTGTTATTTTATAATTTTCTTAATAAAGCTTTAAAATCACCTGACGCCCCGGGCAGATTGGTAACATAAATCTGCAACAAAAGCACCTTGGACTGTAAACTCACATACATATGCAAAATATTTGCAAATAAACAGCCATTATTGAGTATGTAACAAAACTGAATGTAATAAAAAGAGAGCCTGTGACTGGACACACTGTGCCACATCCTCTCGATTCAAAGGAGCCCAAGTCACTGACTCCCTTTGGGACCTAGTAAAATTAGGCAAAACAACTAAGTTCTCTGTGGCCATGATCTGGGAGTAACCAGGCTGTGATGACACATCTATGCTGTTTTCAGTGTTACCTTGCACTGTCATGGAGTCTAAACGTCTTTTGGCAAACCAAATAAATACACTGTCTTCTGCTGCTTCCTCTTTTCACTGTGTGCAATGGCCAATAAAGGCAGTTAGTATATTTTGTATAGGATGCTTCTTGTCCATATAACAGGTACACAGTGTCAGCCAAACCCCAAACTAAGAATAATAATACCTAGCTCTTATGTAGCACTTTTCATCAATAGATCCAAAACCACCTTATAAAGGGAGTTATTGTTGTTATCCCCAATTTGCAGATGGGGACACTGAGGCACAGAGAGGTGACTTGCCCATGGTCACCCAGCAGATTAGCCATGAAGAAAAATCCAGTCTCCCAAATCTCAGTCCATGCTTCCTTCGCGAGGCTACACTGCCTCAGGACCCTGGAATGGGATCTGACGACACTTTTCAAAAATAGAGCTGGATGGAAAAGCTCTTTTAAATTGGGGTTTAAAACCAACTGTGACGGGTTGGATCACAGAAACCCCCTTGGGAGCTGCTGCCCGATGTGCAAAGACTACCTCTGTTCCTATTTTCCCTGCCAGCTCATGACTTCAGCACCCTTCTTGCTGAGCCAGACACTCCCGTCTGCTCCAACACAGACCCAGGGTCTGAATTACTTGCCCCAAAGCTGCAGGTTTACCTAAAAACAGCTCACAGAAGTGTGCTTGTCTTTAGCACTCATATGCCCAACTCCCAGTGGGGTCTAAACCCAAATAAATCCGTTTTACCCTGTATAAAGCTTATGCAGGGTAAACTCATAAATTGTTCGCCCTCTATAACACTGATATGCACAGTTGTTTGCTCCCCCAGGTATTAATACATACTCTGAGTTAATTAATAAGTAAAAAGTGATTTTATTAAATACAGAAAGTAGGATTTAAGTGGTTCCAAGTAGTAATAGACAGAACAAAGTAAGTTACCAAGCAAAATAAAATAAAATGCGCAAATCTATCTCTAATCAAACTAAATACAGATAATCTCACCCTTAGAAATGCTTCAGTAAGTTTTTTCCCCAGACTGGACACCTTCCAGGCCTGGGCACAATTCTTTCCCCTGGTACAGCTCTTGTTCCAGCTCAGGTGATAGCTAGGGGATTCTTCATGATGGCTCCTCTCTCTCTTTGTTCTGTTCCACCCCTTTATATATCTTTTGTATAAGGCAGGAACCCTTTGTCCCTCTGGGTTTCCACCCCCCGTCATTTAAAAATCACCAGGTTAAAGATGGATTCCAGTTCAGGTGACATGATCACATGTCACTGCAAGACTTCATTACTCACTTGCCAGCACACACATATACAGGAAGACTCACAGGTAAATACAGCCATCTGCAGACAATGGCTCTGGTTAATGGGAGTCATCAAGATTCCAAACCACCATTAATGGCCCACACTTTGCATAATTACAATAGGCCCTCAGAGTTATATTTTATATTTCTAGTTTTAGATACAAGAGTGGTACATTTATACAAATAGGATGATCACACTCAGTAGATTATAAGCTTTGTAATGATACCTTACAAGAGACCTTTTGCATGAAGCATATCCCAGTTACATTATATTCACTTATTATCATATTTTTATAAAACCATATAGACTGCACCGTCACACAAACCTTTAACAATTATGAAAATTTTAATTGAATTGTATCAAATATTATTGCAAGTACTATCAAAATGGTTTTTGAAGTTTTCATTTCATTCGTTTTACAAAACATACCAAACAAAAAACAAAAAATCCAGATCTGGTAATATTTTTGATAAAAACAATTGATAAATGTTGCTATGAAAATTCAACAAAAATGAAAAAAGTCAAAAAAGACATCAATTTTGTAGAAAAAAAATCATTTTAGAATAAAAGATCATTTTTTGATGAACAAACATATTGTTCTAAAAATTTCAACCAGGTCTTGTCAAAACTACATACAAATTATGATTTTGTGTGAATCTGATGACACAGATTTAAACTTTTCACCAATCCTATAAATATCAGAGTAACCTAACCTTTCTAGGAATGATACAACAGGCAAAACTTGCATAACTCAGGGGGGAAAGATTTTAAAGGTACTAAACTTCCCTTATATATATGCAACATAAGTGCAACCATTCCCTGAGACTGTAAAGATTTTTACTTAGCTAGCAAGATGGGGGAGGGGGGGAACCGTTTGTCTAATCATCAACGCTCAGACTCTGAATAGAGTACTGAATAATTGTTGTGAATGCTCCATATTGTATGAAGGAAAAAAAGATTGTAAAATAAAAAAAATACTAAAATTATTTTTGAATAACTAATATATTTTAGAAAAATGTTGACTGCTGGCAGATATTCTGCATGCAGAAATAAATAATGACTAGTTTTTTAAAGGTATAACTGTGTCCAACTAAATTTTAGCACCTGAATACTTTTTAAAATCTTAAATACATTAAATACATTATTTGCTAAAATCTAACGCTTAAGTTACAGCTAGCTCTTGTAAAATCCTGGCAACTGACTGAACCAAACAAAGAACTGTAATCAGTAAAAAACTAGTTATCTTTGATCAGAAAAAACTTAAGACACTTATTATGATTATGGGTATCCCTGGTTTCCAATCACATTGGCTCTCTCTTGTTTTCTACATTAAGAAGTGCAGTGATGACAATGCTGTGTAAACAGAACACTTATCTGACATGATTGTTGTGTTTGCAGTTTAGGTGGTGGAATCTGCTTGCTAGAAGTGATTACATTTTTATCAGACCTTCAAAATACAAGAATAGGTTTAGGGAAGAGACCTCATTTACTAGTTACCACAGTCCATTGTTTTTATCAGTATGGAAGTTGATGGAATCATAGAGCACTAAAAATCAATTTCTTACATACAAATTGCAGTGTTTTTTGTCTGATTGCATATAAACAGACTTCTCACCTCTTAAATGACTCTCTCCATGTCTAAGCAAAGAGATGCATGGCAAAATAAATTATTTGAGCAATTTTCCTCACACTTTTCCAATTTCTGTTGCAATGTTAAAATCTACTAGATGCTGTGCAATAAATGGTCATCAGTTCATCCAGAAGGGAATGGGATAACTGGATAAACTAGAAGTGAGAATAGCACTGGTAAAGTAGTATACAGGGTTGAGAGTCATATGGGATTTAAAAGATTTTAGAGATTTAGGGCCATAGCCTGCCATCCTTGGGCATATGTAAATGCCATTGGAATCAATGTGTGTTTGATGTAAAAATCAATGTCAGCTTATTAAGTTATTAAGAAGCTGGGAATGGGGGACAGATCACTTGATGATTACCTGTTCTGTTCATTCCCTCTGGGGCACCTGGCATTGGCCACAGGGCTAGATGGACTGTTGGTCTGACCAAGTATGGCCTTTCTTATGTTCTTATGTTTTGAACCATACTGTCTTGGTTCACTCCCCACTCTAAAATCAAAGATATGATATTCAATAAAAAGAAATAAAGAATAAAAAAGTAATTGTTTAGTTTTCTTTGAGAAAAGTAAAAAATTCCTTCATATTAGCTCTGTAGGACTTGCACAGTCCAAGGGTAAAACTGTTGTACATATCCTAACGGCATATATGAATAGGAAACCCACCAAATCATCCACTTCAATGAATGCACTTTCATTCTTGGCTTGTAGTGGTAGGTTCCATGAATCTATGTAGCACTTCTGTAGGAACCTCATTTCCACCACCTATCTGGAGTGGAAGGCTGGAAAATAGAGTGAGGTCTCTGTTCTACCCATTCTGACTAATGCTGTTAATGTGACTCTTTTTCACTGGTTTCCCACTGAGCTCTAGCTAGCAACAATGGCGATGCTTATCATGCACCACTTCCTTCCACTGTTAGGCTTTTCCAAAGTGTGGCAGATCTAGATATGAATTCCTTCAGACCAGAATTGAATTAGTTTTTTTCTTCCTTAGGGAGAGACACAGACCAGATCAGTTTGACTCCTAATTTTTAAATGAGTGATTTCAATAGATAATCTGTTTAGGGGAAACAATTTAAGAAAAAAGGAATGGTAGTCTTATAAAAACAGGCAAGAACTGTCTGACTATTCAGATAAATAATTAGATCTGAACAAAAGGAAATTATCAAACTCACACTGAATTTACTGTTGTCATTTCATTAAATGAATGAAAATCTCTAAACATTTTATATTTATTCAAGTGATATCAGATCATTATTTAATCATGCACATAATATAAAATGATGTGACCCAATATGTAGATGCAGATTTTATAGTATTCTGGCTCTGACAGCTATTTCCAATACAATGCTCACATCTGCTTTCTAACATACAATATAGAAATATATGCAAATAATAATAGCAAGCACATTTTGGTCCTGATATATGTGGACATTTTTATTTTTAAACAGGTGTGCTTTGCATATAAACAACATGGGAGGAGAGAGTAAACAAAAACTTTGAATTGGCATACCCATAAACTTTGGGATCAGGAACTGAACTTTACAAGTGGTTAATATCTCTATACTGGACTGAACCAAACCCTGGATCTGAATATGTCTAAACTTTTGAAAGTTTGGATCCCAATTCAAAACTCATTTAGCACCTTGAATTCAACTCTAATTAATACCCATGTCATTTCGCTAGGGAAATTATATGTAGAAGTATGGGGAAATGCTCAGGAAATACAGGTACTCTATATTTCAGAAAAAAATATCCATGTAACAGATGATCACTGACATTTGGAATATGACTATTTGAAATAAGAAGTTCTTTAACTGACATGCCCTACTCCTTAAGGATATTAAGGGGTGATCTGAAGTGTATAAAATGTCAATGCCTGTGATTTAGAATTAAATGAGTTTATGACAGGAGATGAACAGGCTTAGAGATCCATTTGAAAAAGTTTCCAAAAAGGGTTTAGAATATACATTTTACCCTTTAATCTTGTTTAGCATAAAGAGAAATATTATTGTATCAATATGCATGGCTGAAATAATGGGTAACATGAAAACATGAATAACTGATCCACCCGGAACAGAGCTAAAAGATATGCCCAACCAATCAAATGTTAGTAGGTAGGATAAATTCCTCTTCTCCTTGGAAAAGGCAGCTATGGCTCCTGTGAAAGGAACCAGTACAACAGCCTTAGACGAAGAGGGAACAGAATAACTATATTACTGGGGAGAAAGAAAGTAGCAGGGACAGGCATAAACAGGTAGCAGTTAGCCATTGGAGCCATTGGCCAGGCCCCAAAGAAAGAAGTTAATTTTTAAATCAAATAAACCCAAGCCATCAGAAAGGGAGCAAGCTGAGCTGAGTTTGGAGTAGCAGACAGCCATCGGGATGCCCGGAGTAACTAAGCTGAAGTCTGATAGGAAGATGAATTTGTGAAGCAAACTTTGTCATGGCCAGCTCATATAGAGATGGCAAGTGATTGGCCAAAGCTCATCCTGTAAAATATGAGATTAGTTCTTGGATGAGGCCAGAGCTGTACTCTGTTGAGAAATGGTATAAGATTGGCACCTGGGGTCTTACTATATTAGGAACACACAAACTGGACTATTAAGTGATATTGGCCAGTAAGAGAGATTAGAGGAAAGACTGAGTCAAGGTAGTCGCAGAGGAGGGACAGAATAGGGTAAAAAGCAGGATTTTGTTTTTCTGAATTTCTGAAAAATCTAAATGTATGTAATCTATTTTTTATATTTGTGTGTATATATATATATATTCTGTAGAGGTTTTTTTATTTTTATTTTTATAGCAGATCTCAAGAGAATTTATGGAATCTATTTCCAGCTGGAACTAAATTATACTAATATGTATCTAATTGCTTTCTTTGCTGATCTAGACTTTTCTGTTTTCAACCAAGGAATATAGAAATTTCTATACCAGATCAGATAATGCTCCATGTATCCTGTCTCTTAACATTGACCAGTAGCAGATGCTTCAGGAAAAAACAGATAGGAATACCCAAAGTGATCATTTCTAAACTGATATGCCTACAGGAGAAGTTTCTCTCTAATCCCAGGCAGTTAGGATGGAATTCACAAGGGGCAAATAGGATGAACATCGCAGCACCTAATTTTCAAGCATCTTGTTACCAATTGGAATTCACAGCCCTGAGTTAGGTACTCAGGCTCCCTATACAATGCATGGTGAAAGTGAGGTGCCTAAAAATGGAATTCACAAAGCTCAGCATGCTGAACAGGGAGCCAGAGGGGTATGACATCAGCCCTATTGCTCAAAGGGAGTTTAGGTGTCTGAAGGGAAGTGCCACCCTCCACTTTGGATTCACAGCTATGAACCCTCTCCTGGAGTTAAGCTCCTAAGCCAGATCAGTACTTTTCACTTGTCTTTACCCAGATGTTCAATGGTGGAGCACTCAACCAGGGCATAGGGGACCCAGAATCAAATCCCCCCTCAGGCTGATGTGGAGCAGGGATCTGAACCTCCCAGGTGAGAGCTGTGGGCTCTTTGAGGGTGGAAATCTCTCCTGTTGAAGCTGTTCCACTTCGTATAAAACACGTAAATATTCATTGCACCTGAGAGAGGAAGTGAAGAGAGACTGAGTCACTTTATAGCCCAGTGGCAAGGGCATTCATTTGGATTAGGAGGGACAAATACATTCAAACAAGCCCTTGCTTCAATGAGTATTTTATACAAAGTGGAACAACTTCAGCAGGAGAGATTGAAAGACCCCACCACCCTACAAAATCCTACAGTCTGGTAACTAGAGCCTTCCACTCACCAATAGGAGACCTGCAGTCAAGCCACTGCTCCACATCAGGCAGAGGACGGATTTGAAGCTGAGTTCCCCACATCCTGTAGCACTATCTAACCACTGAGCTATTGGGGGAGAGGTAGGCAACCCCACCAGCCCTTCCAGTGTTGTGGGCAGGGCCCAATTTGGTAGAAATGCTCGAATGCAGCCTCTGAGCACACCTACTAGAACAGGCCTCACAGGTGAGATATGCTGGGGAATGTCTAGTTCAGGGATCGGCAACCTTTGGCATGCGGCCCGCCAGGGTAAGCCCCCTGGCGGGCCGGGCCAGTTTGTTTCCTTGCTGCGTCCGCAGGTTCGGCCAATCGCGGCTCCCACTGGCTGCGGTTTGCCGTCCCAGGCCAATGAGAGCTGTGGGAAGCGCCGCGGGATGAGAGGTGTGCTGGCTGTGGCTTCCCTCAGCCCCCATTGGCCTGGAGCGGCGAACCGCGGCCAGTGGGAGCCACGATCAGCCGAACCTGCAGACGCAGCAAGTAAACAAACCGGCCCGGCCTGCCAGGGGGCTTACCCTGACAGGCCACATGCCAAAGGTTCCCAATCCCTCGTCTAGTTTGTGAATTTTCCCGGTGTTAGTCATGGAATTAGGTCTCAAACTACTCAGTGGTGTTAGGAATGAGGTGACTGTGTGTATTCCCACTGGCAGAAACTGACAGCTTGTCTACACAGTGCACATTGCAACAGCAAATGGCCCGTGTAGACCCTGAAGGCACTAAAAAATTCCTGAGTGCATGTTATGAGGCAACACTTTAAATCAACATGATGTGATTTTAAATTGTATTTTGACTGGAATGAAGAAGTACAGTGATTCCCAGCAGACTGAAACAGTGATCAACTATAAAGGTATTGTACATAGGACAATAGTCTTCATTATAAAGTCAAACCATCAGTTTACATACCATATGGCATCTTTGATTATACCCTTGAAAAATGTATTTTTGGACTTACTGTGCTGCAGCATCTGTTGCACCCTTGTGGCGATTATCTATTTTAGCTCGAAGGATCATATACAGTCCTCTCAGACTTGAAGCAGCCACCCTGCATAAACTTAAATGATAGTTTTCTTAAGGTGTACAATTCTTTTCCTTCACATTCAAGTTTTATCATTCATTTTTAGTCTCAGAACTTTGAGGAGGTTTTTTAAGTTATTTTCACATCATTTTTGTGTCATTGTACCCATGGTTTGGGTGTACTAAAATGTATTTGAAGGGCATTATGTGGCAAATGCTTTACTAATTGCACTGTGGAATAACTTAAAATGTTGTGTTTTATCCTAAAGGTGATGTATCAGCGTCATTTATTTTACATCACCCCTGTTTCCTAGGCTCAGCCAATATTAATTAGTCAGTCAATATTGTTTGGATCCAATAACCAGTGTCCAACTAGAAGAAGCATTATCAAGCATAGGATAGAATAAGGGTTCTTCTGGCTTTTAGTTATGTCCTACCTATTTTATAGATCTGGACTCTATTCCAAACTATTCAACTGACTCACTTTGTAACATTTAACCTCTCCTTAATTCTGTTTTCCCATTAATAACATCGGCTTCATAATACTAAATGTTGAGATCATTGGCTGAAAATTATTATTTATTTTTTGGCTACTTCAAAAAGTGGGTACCCACCAATTTATGGAAAGAGATCTCTGTACTTGGCCTTTTTACACCTGTTCCTACATCTGCTGCCAGAAAATGGCACTTTTGGGAACAATGTTATTTCCTGTGCACCTGGTGTACTCTAAGATGCTGGCTCTATCTTTCCCAGAAATACATGAACACAAAGCCCACGTTTTAGTGTTTCTGAGACTTACTCAACATAATATAAAAGCTAACATACAAATAGAAATCCTTGAATGTTTTTATTACCCATTTCTCTTTGGATTTGCATACATGAGTGACTGTACACGTGTCTGTGTGTGTGGTTGTGCCTTAACCTCCTCCCTCCCCCCCCATTGTCCATTACTAACCCTCCCAGAAGCACATGTCTGAAGGGGAGTAGAGGGTGAGTAAGCTAGCATGCTTCAGGCTGTGGCATGGCCCCATACCCATGCCAATTTGCAGCATGGACACTGATAAGGGTCTTGAGTTTCAATGTTCCAACAATGCACTCAACCCTTTTCTTCCTGGCCCTTACCCAACCTACAAAGCTCCCTAACCCCCGTTTTCATTGGTAGTAGCAAGCTGCACTAACCACTTCAAAGCAGCTTTCTGGTGCACTGTTTAGATCAATGCCGGTGACCATGGATCCTGCTTTGAGAGCAACTGCCTGGTCTGCTGACCACACCTCAGTGCTGATCAATGTGTAGTTGGAGTACATCATCCTCCACAACTTCTCCTCGAGTGGCAGGAACATTCATCTATCCTGGGAAATTTCATAAAGGCTGGAGCAGGCAGGCATTGAGTGAACTGAAGCCCAGTGCCAGGAACACATTTGAGTATTTTGTCTTCCTGTACAGGAGCCTTGAACAGTTACTATGGAAGGGCTCATCGTACAACCCCCTTCTGCAAGGAACTTGACCAGGGGCTGTCAAGGGCCCCCTGTACAGAACCTGAAATAGTTCAGGATCCCCTCCTGAATCATGCCTGCCTCTTGGTGTGATGGCATGCTGATGGCAGCCAGAGTGAGGATGCAGCAGGGACTATGGAGGATGATCCGGAAGTCCCGGAGGATGTAGAGCATGTATTTTTGCAGCTCTACCAGGAGGAACCATTAGAGGAAACCTCCCTGTGACACTGAACCCCATATTCTTCACAGTAATATTATGATATGGTATTGGCATAATGATAATGTATTTTATTTATTTATTTATATTTAATGTTTATTTTTATGATTTATTTATTTATTTATATTTATTTATGCAAGATAAGATGTGAGGTGTCATTGGAAAGGTTATGATTTACTGAATATGATTATCCTATTTGTATGCATATATCATTTTTGTATCTGAAGTTAGGAATATTGACTGTATATTTGTATTAAAAATGTAGTTACACCTGGGGAACACCCACTAGGCAAAAGACTCTCAGTCTAGATGGCTGGCTGGGAAGGGCCCATTCAGGTTAATGAGTCATTAAAAGAAAACAATAGGCATTAGAAGAAGCATATCTCCCACCAGGGAGCCTTCCTGAGAACACTACAGACAGCCTGTGAGTTATGGCTGCTGTGTCACTACAGGGACATATGACCAGGTCACCTGGTGCTGGCCTCCATCTTGGGATATCAGTGTTTTTCCACTGATTCGTGTGGGAACTAAGCTTTGAAACAAAGGGTTCCCGCCATATGCAAAAGGTATTTAAGGCATGGAAGTGATATCATTGTGGTTCTTCACTGACTCCCCACCCAAAGAGACTCTTGGAAACACCTAAGGAACACAGACTGAACTAAAGGAAGTGCTGGACCCAGGCTAAAGGGATTTTTAGTCTGGTAAAGGAACACCTGGGGTTTTTAAGCTGAAAGCAAGTGCAGCTGG
The DNA here is from genome assembly GCA_003942145.1 of Platysternon megacephalum. Classification (NCBI taxonomy): domain Eukaryota; kingdom Metazoa; phylum Chordata; order Testudines; family Platysternidae; genus Platysternon; species Platysternon megacephalum. The sequence goes on from QXTE01000084.1 coordinate 4,010,858, forward strand.
CCCCTTAAGAATTTGCAGCCTGCTTGTATCATCAATTAGGGTGAGAATTTGCTATTCATATCCAATCTCTTTAGTATATTAAGCTTAGTTTGTGTGTTTTGTTTATTTGCTAGGTAATCTGCTTTGATCTGTTTGCTATCCCTTATAATCACTTAAAATCTATTTTTTGTAGTTAATAAAGTTGTTTTTGCTTTGTCTAAAACCAGTGTGTGGGAGTCATAACTCAGGGCAGAAAGTTGTTGCATATCTCTCTCCACATTGAGGGAGGGGGCAAATTTCATGAGGTTGAACTGTACAGTTCCCTGTACAGCACAAGATGGTATAATTTTGGGTTCACATTCCACAGGGGTGAGTAGCTGGGAAGTTCCTTAGCTGGAGTTTGTGACATTCCAGGCCATATTCTGCATAGAAATACGGTTATGATATGAATATGGCATAACTAAGATATGTCTTATACAAGAGGGGTCATGTGAGATATCATTGAAAAGTTTATGATCTACTGAATGTGTTTATCCAATTTGTATGCATATATCATTTTTGTATCTGAAGCTAGTGATATTGACCATGTATCTGTATTTCAAATGTGCTACTTTGGGTGACACCCACGACTAGCCCTTCAGGTACAACAATGAAAAAGTCAGACAGGCCTGATGGCCCATCAGCAAAAACAGTGGACTGTGAAAGAGCTTAGTTTTCCTGTGGATGCTCCAAACAGCCTGTGAGTAAAGGCTGCTACTGCTCTGCAGAGACATGGGACTGAGTCACCTGGTACTGGACCCCACCTTGGAATGCCAGTGTTTTTCCACTGGAAGACAAAGGGTTCCCACCATACACAAAATCTATATAAGGCAGGGGAGTGCTTTATTGTGGTTCTCCTCTACCTCCACATCCAAAGAGACACTGGCACACACCTGGAAACAAGAACTGAACTGGGGGAAGAAGAGTTGAGCCCAGGCTGGAAGGGTGTATAGCCTGTGAGTAATAATACCTGCAGTTACAAGCTGCAGGCCAGTGCAGCTGGCTTTCAAGAATCTTTGCAATCTGTCTGAAACAACATTTAGGGTGAGAAATTACTATCTGTAGCCAATTTCTTTACTGTATTAAGTTTAGTCTGCGTGTTTAGTTTTATTCGCTTTGTTCTGTTTGCTACCTCTTATAATCACTTAAAATCTACCCTTTCTAGTTAATACACTTGATTTTGTTTATTCTAAAACCCAGTTTGTGCAATTCATAACTGGGAGGGGGGATGGGTAAAAGGCTGTGCATACCTTCCTCCACATTGAGGGAGGAGGTGGATTTCATGAGCTTATGCTGTATAAATCCCTGTACAGCACAAGACAATATATCTTTGGGTCTACACTCCCCGGGAGGTGGGCACCTGAGTTCTGGGGCAAGTCCCTTAAGCTGAGTCTTCCCAGAGCTGATCTCAGTGTCTGTGTCTTTCTGCAGCTGGGTGTGGCCCTGCCGGTGTGTGTGCTAGAGGAGACTTAAGAGCCTGGCTCAGCAAGACATGGTAAAGAGGGTCCAGGCTAGTGGAACAGGTGGGCTCAGTGGTATCCCTGTACATGGGTAAGGAATGGTGTCCCTTGCCTCTGTTTGTCAGAGGGTGGAGATGGATGGCAGGAGAGAGATCACTTGATCATTGCCTGTTAGGTTCACTCCCTCTGGGGCACCTGGCGTTGGCCACTGTCGGTAGACAGGATACTGGGCTAGATGGACCTTTGGTCTGACCCAGTACGGCCATTCTTATGTTCTTATGTTCTTATGTTCATCTTAAGTAGGGTGGGCAACCCATCACAGAGCCTTCCTATGCAGAGCTGATGGCAGCATCTGCATGTAACTGCAGCTGGGTGTGTCTCTACTTGTATGTGTGCTGGTAAAAGCGCAGGCTGCAGCCTGGGAGAGAGCTTGAAAGGCTGGTCACAGAAGTACAGTGTAAAGGGAGCCCAGGCTGATTGGCCAGAGGGTCTCAGTTATACCCCAGTTCCAGGTGGCACCCTGGGGGGAAACCGTCACACTCCCCACCCAATAAACCTGAGGAGTACCTCAATCCGCAGCAGGAATCAGAACCCAAAGCTAATAAATTACAATGGACCTCCACTGTCCCCACCACTGTCCTGCTCTGGTGCTGAACTCGTGATTTTAAGATCCAGGGCATCGGGAATACTTTGCATTAACTTTTCCTCCCTGAACAACATGCCATGCATTACTTTTTCTCTGTGTATTTGAATTGCAGTGTTGATGCCACTGCATTGTCACACCCCACCCCTTACCAAACTCCAACTTTCTTCCCTCCATCCAGCCCTCACTCTGCTCCACTCGGAAATGGCCCATGAGTAAGACACGATAATCAATTTACGCTTTTATTGATTTCTGATTAACTGCTATTATGCATTTGGCTGACGCTGTTATAATAGCTCTAATGAACAGATTATTAATGAACAATCATTGTGTCCATGCATTTGTCAGCCAGCAGTCAGGCAGCAATCGTCCTGGGGCCATGTGGAAGTGGGGGAAGGGAAGGATGGGATAGAGAGATCCTGATTGGATATGGCACACTTTTAGAAAAATTATTGTTGTCTAAAGTTAGAAACAGCTGTCTTTGGTCCTTAGCAGGTTATACAGTCTCAGAACTTCTTCCCCTCTCCTCCAATCTCTCAGTCCCCTTTCAAATGGGAGCCACACGGAATTGGGGGTGGGGTATCTAAAGGATGGGGGAGGTTTGTTCCAGGAAAAGGGAGGGAACCATTTTAGAACACTTTGGTTGCCTGAGAAAAAGTTAGTCAGAGCAGTCCCTTCTCCCTTGGAAGGTTACAAAATTTTTATTGTCACCATCCCTGGTGTCTGACCTTTCTCTGCACCAGGCCATGCTGCACAAGCTGGGATACACAGGGGTGGGAGATGGATCTGGTCTGGTGGTTGGATAAACACAGTGTGGTGTGCCTGTGCAATGAAGAGGTTAAGGGTTCGTGTGCTGATCTGAAACTTCATGGAATAAAACAAAGTTGTGGAATCTCTTTCGTTCTCTGTCCATTTCACTGCTGTCAGGGAGGCACAAGGGCCAGATGTTCTGGAATTAGCAGAGGGAGTCTGGGGTGAGCAGGGGTTTGTTCGTGGTTTGCTTCTTCCTGTATGCTAGCTGTGAATAGTCAATTTCCAGTCAAATTGCCTTCTGGTCCTGTTAGTATATTTCAGCAAATTTCTGGTGTAGCAGAAACTCCAGCTGGGTCTTGAGGTTCACCAGCAGTGAAAATCTGCTTGTTCCTCCTTTAAGGCTGACTAAACCCCTCCTTCATCAATATGTAGAAGGGTGACTATTATTAGAAACAACTCTCTCACATAGATTTATGGATCGCACCATAGGACTGGAAAGCCACCTCTCTTTTCCATTTTGGTATCTTGAAAACAGTTGTGTACTCCAAATGTTGGCCAGCTTTTAAAGAAGAAATTGCAAAGTGGTAACATAGTCTATGGAAGGAATGACTATTTCTCCCCTCCCCATCCCTTCAGACACTATGACATTTTTATTTATTTTTAATACATTTTTATTACCATTAGTCACCTCTGCTCTTTCCTTGTGGGCTGCAAAAGTTGCCTGAGAACCAAGGATACTAACAGACAATTCCTGTAATGCTGGAAAATATCAATACTGTGGCCTTCCACAGCAAAGCTGTGTTACAGAAGGGGATTTCTCTGCTTCTTCTAAAGGCAACCCCACAAACAAACAAACAAAAACCCTACTGTTCTCTTTCAATTGGCAGAACCTTCGGTTCCTGAGAATCATAGCATCATAGAACTGGAAGGGTCCTCAGGAGGTCATCTAATCCAGTCCCCCACACTCGTGGGTGGACTAAGTATTATCTAGACCAGGGGTGGGCAAACTTTTTGGGCTGAGGGCCACATCTGGGAATAGAAATTGTATGGTGGACCATGAATGCTCACAAAATTGGGGTTGGGGTGCACGGGGGGCTGAGGGCTCCTGCTGGGGGATGTGGGCGCTGGGGTGGGGCAGGGGATGAGGAGTTTGGGGAGTTGGAGGGTGCTCCAGGCTGGGATCAAGGGGTTCAGAGGGTGGGAGAGGGATCAGGGCTGGGGCAGGAGGTTGGGGCATGGGGAGAGACTCAGCGGTGTAGGCTCCGAGTGGCGCTTACCTCAAGTGGCTTCCGGAAGCATCGGCATGTCCCTTCTCCAGCTCCTACACAGAGGTGCAGTTAGGTGGCTCTGCACGCTGCTCCGTCCGCAGGCACTACCCCTGCAGCTCCCATTGGAGTGCCCGGGGAGGGGGGGGTTTGGAGCAGGGCAATTGGAGTGTGTAGGAGACGGAGGGGGGCCATGCCGCTGCTTCCAGGAGCTGCATGGTGTGGCCCCCGACCCTGCTTCCTGGCTGGAGAGCCGGAGTGCCAGAGCAGGGCAAGCCCCAGACCCCGCTCCCCAGTAGGAGCTCAAGGGCCAGCTTAAAATGGTTCGCAGGCTGAATCCAGCCCATGGGCCATAGTTTGCCCACCCCTGATCTAGACCATTCCTGACAGGTCTTTGTGTAACCTGCTGTTAAAAATCTCCAATGATGGAGACTCCATATGCTCCCTAGGCAATTTATTCCAGTGCTTAATCACACTGACAGTAAAGAAGTTGTTCCTAATGTCCAACCTAAACCTCCCTTGCTGCAATTTAAGCTCATTGCTTCTTCTCCTATCCTCAGAGGTTAAGAAAAAACAAGTTTTCTTCCTCCTCCTTGTAATAACCTTTTACATACTTGAAAACTGTTATCATGTCCCCTCTCAGTCTTCTCTTCTCCAGACTAAACAAACCCAGGTTTTTAAATCTTCCCTCATACGTCAGGTTTTCTAGCTCTTCAATCATTTTTGTTGCTCTTCTCTGGACTCTCTCCAATTTGTCCACATCCTTCCTGAAATGTGGTGCCCAGAACTGGATACAATACTCCAGTTGAGGCCTAATCAGTGCAGAGTAGAGCGGAAGAATTACTTCTCGTGTCTTGCTTACAACACTCCTGCTAATACAGCCCAGAAGGATATTCGCTTTTTTTGCAACAGCATTACACTGTTGACTCTTATTTAGCTGGTGGTACACTATGACCCCCAGATCCCTTTCCACAGTACTCCATCCAAGGCAGCCATTTCCCATTTTGTATGTGTGCAACTGATTGTTCCTTCCTAAATGGAGTACTTTGCATTTGTCCTTATTGAGTTTCATCCTATTTACTTCAGACCATTTCTCCAGTTTGCCCAGATCATTTTGAATTTTAATCCTATCCTCCAAAGCACTTGCAACCCCTCCCAGTTTGGTATTGTCCGCAAATTTTACAAGTGTACACTTTATGCCATCATCTAAACCAGGGGTCGGCAACCTCTGGCACGCGGCTCGCCAGGGTAAGCACCCTGGCGGGCCGGGCCAGTTTATTTACCTGCCGCGTCGGCAGGTTCGGCCGATCGCGGCTCCCACTGGCTGCGGTTCGCCGCTCCGGGCCAACGGGGGCGACGGGAAGCCGCGGCCAGCACATCCCTCGCCTGCGCCGCTTCCCGCTGCCCCCATTGGCCCGGAGCGGCGAACCGCGGCCA
>QXTE01000084.1:4017427-4110280 GCA_003942145.1 Platysternon megacephalum
GCAGGGGTCGGCAACCTCTGGCACGCGGCTCGCCAGGGTAAGCACCCTGGCGGGCCGGGCCAGTTTATTTACCTGCCGCGTCGGCAGGTTCGGCCGATCGCGGCTCCCACTGGCCGCGGTTCGCCGCTCCGGGCCAACGGGGGCGACGGGAAGCCGCGGCCAGCACATCCCTCGCCCGCGCCGCTTCCCGCTGCCCCCATTGGCCCGGAGCGGCGAACCGCAGCCAGTGGGAGCCGCGATCGGCCGAACCTGCCGACGCGGCAGGTAAATAAACTGGCCCGGCCCGCCAGGGTGCTTACCCTGGCGAGCCGCGTGCCAGAGGTTGCCGACCCCTGATCTAAACCATTGATGAAGATATTGAACAGAACTGGACTCAGAACTGATCTGTGCAGGACCCCACTCGTTATGCCCTTCCAGCATGACTGTGAACCACTGATAACTACTCTCTNCAAATTTTACAAGTGTACACTTTATGCCATCATCTAAACCAGGGGTCGGCAACCTCTGGCACGCGGCTCGCCAGGGTAAGCACCCTGGCGGGCCGGGCCAGTTTATTTACCTGCCGCGTCGGCAGGTTCGGCCGATCGCGGCTCCCACTGGCTGCGGTTCGCCGCTCCGGGCCAACGGGGGCGACGGGAAGCCGCGGCCAGCACATCCCTCGCCTGCGCCGCTTCCCGCTGCCCCCATTGGCCCGGAGCGGCGAACCGCAGCCAGTGGGAGCCGCGATCGGCCGAACCTGCCGACGCGGCAGGTAAATAAACTGGCCCGGCCCGCCAGGGTGCTTACCCTGGCGAGCCGCGTGCCAGAGGTTGCCGACCCCTGATCTAAACCATTGATGAAGATATTGAACAGAACTGGACTCAGAACTGATCTGTGCAGGACCCCACTCGTTATGCCCTTCCAGCATGACTGTGAACCACTGATAACTACTCTCTGGGAATGGTTTTCCAACCAATTTTGCACCCACCTTATAGTAGCTCCATCTAGGTTGCATTTCCCTCATTTGTTTATGAGAAGGTCATGCAAGACAGTATTGAAAGCTTTACTAAAGTCAAGATATAGCAAGTCTACTTCTTCCTCCCATCCGAACGAGTTTGGGGTCCACCTTCTGCTGTGGCCTTTCCACCTGTCCATGAATTGCTACCTCCTCCTTCTGCTGCTGAGCTGGAAGACCCTTTTTCTAGAAGTCCCCAGAAGAGACCTGGACCACACACTTCACCGGCACTCTGAGCCCCTTGAAGGGGGACCCCTTCCAAGTGTCCAGGAGAGGAATGATAAGCATGCAGAAGTTCCTGAACCCCACCAAGTCCCACATAGGAGTGGTCCCCAAGTGCTATTTTACTCTGTCATTTCCACCCTCCTCCCTTGTCAGGGGGAGGGAGAGGAGATAGGTGCAGAAACATTAACATTTGGCCAGTGTTCACAGATTTATTCTTGTAATGTTTTAAATTTTGTTGGTTGGCATTTCTTTGTTAAAATTATCTTGATTAAATATTCTATATGTACTTTCGAAAAAAGTTAGTTTTCTTGTCTTATATATGGACCCTCCTTCCTAAGTATGATGAATGGAAAATGTTTTCAGGGTTCAGGACTGGGATCAATGATCACAGCACATGGAATGTAATGTTGTAACTACCTGGTGCCATCATACTGCAAATACTTTTCTGGATGCGCCCCTCCCCCACTCTTTACCCCAGATTCAGAAGTATCCAAAGTCCCAAGGGTACAGGAGGGGGATTGGGAAAGTGCAGTTAGTGTTATGTGCTTACAGGAAGCATAACTAGTTTTCAAAGCAGTAGCACTCACAGCACAGAAAATGGGTAGATAAATGTCTTTATGGCTTAGTTCACAATGAAGAAAATTGAGACACAATTCCAATAACAACCCTGGCAAAGACAGTGTCTGCTACTGTTCTGTGATTAAATTGACACTCCTTCCCCCCATCACCAAAAAAACCACCAACTTTGACTAATTTCGAATTTAGCGGGGATTAGTGCTGCATAATTGCCACTAAGTGTGGTTAGCACCACTGATATTAAACTGTTAAAAAAATGGGTGCATATTCCTTCCCCGCAAAGCAAATGTTGATAAGGTCTTTGAGAGACTGAGTGCTCTGCATACCAAAGGTTTGTAAACAAATGTGAATCATGTTGACAAAAACTTTGCACAATGATCCTGTTAAACTCGTCTGTCACCCTCCACTGCATGAATACAACCCTAAGGTGATAACCCAATGCAGATGCCCTGCTATAATTGTCTTTCATATGTGAATTATCACAGGAACAAACAGCTAATAACCTTCAGCTACAGCAGGGGTTTCCAAACTTGGTTCGCGGATTGTTCAGGGTAAGCCCCTGGTGGGCCGCGAGACACTTTGTTTACCTGAGCGTCTTCAAGTACGGCTGCTCGCAGCTCCCAGTTGCCGTGGTTCGCCGTTCCCGGCCAATTGGAGCTGCGGGAAGCGGTGGCCCAGCCCGCACCGCTTTCTGCAGCTCCCATTGGCCAGGAACAGCAAACCGCAGCCACTGGGAGCTGCGACTGGACATACCTGTGGACGCTCAGGTAAACAAAGCATCTTGCGGCCCGCCAGGGGCTTACCCAGAACAAGCCGCGAACCAAGTTTGGGAACCCCTGAGCTCCAGGGAAACAAAGCCCTCACAAACTCATAAGTATATATCAGTGCTCCCTCCTGTACTTTTCTAGGTTTGCAGGATGTGAAGGTATCCCTTGGCACAGGCAGATGTCATTCTCTGCTGCCCTGGTGTGCCAAGATGTGTTCACAAATGGTATCCCTGATTTCCCTTTCCTGCTGGGAACCATGACCAGTGTGCATGAGTGGGACCTGGCTGCCTATACAGAGTTTGTCCTAAGCCTACTCAGGAAAGAAGCACTCCTCTTTTACTCTCACAACTACGTAGTACACAGCAGATGCCGATTACACAAATGGTGTTTGCCACATTTACAGCCAGATGGGTGAGTAAGAAGCATCAAAGGGCTTTCCTACCAAACATGCACTCCAGGCACATTCTGCAGCTTTTTAGCTTGTATCTGAATTTCCTTTTTCTGTGGTCACTAATGTCAGGATACAGTTTCATGATCCTAGTTAGGAGCAGACATGTGGGGTCCCCCAAAATAACATTTTGACTGACACTTAGCAGAACCATATCACTTCTGTGAAATAAAGTCCCTTCTTCCCACTTCAAGTACATTCTTGATTGCCTCAGCACCATGATGTCATGAGTCTTTACAGAGTTTCCCATTTTTGTATTTATGAATCTGTCTCTGTGATTCAATAAGCCTTGCAGAATGACTGAACAGTAACCTTTTATGTTCACATACTCAGTTGCTTCCTTCTTCTACTTTGTTTTGGGCAAATTATTGGGATATGAGTGCCATCGATGGCCCCTGCATATATAAGAACATAAGAACAGCCATATTGGGTCAGACCAAAGGTCCATCTAGCCCAATATCCTGTCTTCTGACAGTGGCCAATGCCAGGTGCTCCAGAGGGAATGAACAGAACAGTAAACATCAAGTGATCCATCCCTTGTCGCTAATTCCCAGCCTCTGGCAAACATTGGCTAGGGACACCATCCTGGCTAATAGCCATTGATGGACCTATCCTCCATGAACTTATCTAATTATTTTTTTAACCCTGTTATAGGCTTGGCCTTCACAACATCCCCTGGCAAAGAGTTCCACAGACTGACTGTGAGTTGTATGAAGAACTACTTCCTTTTGTTTGTTTTAAACCTGCTGCCTATTAATTTCATTTGGTGACCCCTAGTTCTTGTTTTATGAGAAGGAGTAAATAACACTTCCTTATTTATTTTCTCCACACCAGTCATGATTTTAGAGACCTCAGACATATCCCCCCTTAGTTGTCTCTTTTCCAAGCTGAAAAGTCCCAGTCTTATCCATACCCCTAATCATTTTTGTTGTCCTTTTCTGAACCTTTTCCAATTCCAATATATCTTTTTTGAGATGGGGCGACCACATCTGCACACAGTATTCAAAATGTGAGCGCACTATGGATTTATATAGGTGCAATATGATAGTTCAGAAACAGCTATTATTTCTGGAACTTTTTTTAAGGCAACCACCTGTGGGTAGATCAGTATTAATTGTCTCACAAATCTGCATAATCTCAACCCCGAAAATAGACTTTCCAACCTCAAAGTGGTTTGCAATGGACCTATAGCTGTCTGGTGTTCCTAGCTTCCACAGGGCAACAGCCACTCGCTTCTGCACCTGTATGGCTGCCCTGAATCTAGTGTTCTCGTGCCGGAGGCCTAAACTATCTTCCCAAGCTTTCCTCTCTCTAAATCTTTCCTATTCAGAGGACCTTCTCTGTCCCAGCTCACTGTTCTGCTGGGTGAATAATGGATTTTTCTGTTTGCAGACAAGTCTCAAAATTTTAAAAATATTGCATTTCAGTTTGAACCAAAACCAATCTTTTTTTAAACAAAGTCAGCAAATCAAAAAGTCTAAGAATTTTCAGGTTGGGTCACAACAGAAGGAGAAGGACAAGGAGAACTAGTGATGGAGCCTCTTTGATGAGCTTTAGCCCAGTCCAGGGGAGGATGCAGGCTATGTGTACACTACAGACCTTACAGCGGGCAAGGTCTCCATGTAGCAACTCTATGCTGAAGGGAGAGAGCTCTCCTGTCAGCATAATTAAACCATCCCCAATGAGCAGCAGTAGCTATGTCGGTGGGACAGTGTCTCCTGCCAACATAGCACTGTCCACACCGATGCTGTTGTCGGTGAAACTTATGTCAGCCATAGATGTATTTTTTCACACTCCTGACCCACAAAAGTTTTACTGACAAAAGTGCTAGTATAGACATAGCCGTAGTAATACAATGCTGGTATAGGCCAAGCATAAATTACTACACCCTGGCAACAAGGAAGAAGCAAGTTAGAAATTGTGACTCAGAGGTGTAAAGTCAAAATCTAGCCCACACAAAATGTTATTTTATCTGTAAATTTGGGAGTACATTTGTAAAAAACCATTTTCCCTGGATATCAGAAAACCAATGCATTATGAAAATCAATCCAATGTGCAAATTCATGAGTATAATTGTTTTCCTATAGTGATTTATTCTAGTACAAAACTGCAAAAAGTTTAGCACAGTCTCTACTTTATAAATGTCAACTAGACAAAACATTGTTCTTGTGTTTTATTGCCTAATATATAAAAGTATTGATACAAAATGGGGGGGGGGGGGGGGGACCAAAAAGCTGTTATACTTAACAGTTGAATACTCAACTTTTCAATCCTACTTTACTTTGAGAATCTATTTACATTTTGCATGAACAATCCATTTTAAAGCTGCATTATCCTCTCACTTGCAACTGATTAGAATTTTCAGTCACCCTCAGGAATGTGTTAAGTTATGTAAATGTAATGCATTCATATAGTCAGTGAAGCGTGATACCTATTCAATGCCGTCAATATGCTTGCATCCACCCATGGGCAAAGGAGTGTTACCTGAAATGACCTTAAATATAATATCTGGTTTCTATGTATATGTAGCACATGATGTCATATCATAAATAGAATATATAATTCTATTCCATATAGGTGCTTATACCGTACTCATTACGCTAGTATCAGATTGCCTTCCAATAGTGCATTAAGCAATGTGTCTATATAGCTGTCATGTGTTGTTCTCTCATATCCACCAGAAGGGGACAATTGTGTGCAATGGAATGTTTTGTTTTGGTAGTGCGTTATTTTTTCTGTTGTTGAGGTGTTTTGGGGTTCTTGTTTTTTTGAGGGGGGTATTTTTAAATATACACATTCTATGTGTTTAGGAGAGGCCCTGTAATACAGTGGGGACTGTCCAGCACTGGGGCTAAGGAGAACTGGGTTCAGTCACTTCACCCTCTCTGTGCCTGTATCAAGCCGGTGGGGCTCTTCAGCTGTGGCAGGAAGTCAACCTAGCAGAAGGAAAACTGTGATTTCAGACTGAGAATGTTAAGTGTGGCCAGCTGGTTTGTAAAAGTAGTGCTGAGGTATGGATGTGCACCACTGACCCTGGCTAATGGGTCAAGGTGGAACAAGTCTTGATGATGTGTTTCTATGTGTTACTCTTTGAGAAGTGAAAGAAATGTACCTTGCATATGGAATGGAAAGTGATGAAGTTTGTGATGGTCCGTAATTCCTGTGGGAATTCATTCCACCATCTTAGAGTAGCCCCCAAGAAAGCTTTGTCTCCTACACAGATGAGCTTTACCTAATTGTCTTCCACAGTCTTCATCCTGAAGCTTTAGTCAGTCTTTTAGGCCAGGTCTACACTACTGCTGGTGCTCAAACTAAGCTACACAATTTGAGTTATGTTAGTAGCATAACTCAAGTTGACATAGTTTAGATCCACTTACCGCGGGGTCCACACTACTGGATGTCAATGGGAGATGCTCTCCTGCTGACATTTCTTCCGCCTCTCGTTGAGGTGGAATACAGAAATCGATGGGAGAGTGCTCTCCCATCAATTGAGCATGTCTTCAATAGACCCACTAAATCGATGACACTGCATCGATTTCAGCTGTGCTGATTTAGCTCCGTTGTGAACACAAGCCCTTAGATACCCTAAACTCAGGCTCTGGAGCACCTTGAAGATACGGACTGAAATCTATGTCTCATTTAAAGCACATATCAAGTTATCCATGAACACTAAGTGTTTTCACCTTTTTCAGATATTCTTTTAAATATCCAATTGCCTTTGCACACATTTTTCACTTCATGTTCCTTTTCAATTACAATTGTTTTCCAGCATATTCCAGTACACTTCCAAGAATGTATCCCTTTTCCATCAAAGGCCATTCTACAGTTATAATAATAGGACTGTATGAGAAAATAAGATATATGTATATTATAATGGGAGCTGATAATGACTTCTATATTTAGGTTTCCTAAAACTTCCATTATAAAAGATCCTTGCATCTTTATTTTGAGACCCTCCAACTCTTCTATTGTTTGCAACTGCCCTTTGAAATTTGGCAGGGAGAAAGTCTTTAGGGTAGATGATATTAGCCTCATGTAATTCCCTTCTCTAGTTTGCATATGCAGGAAGCTTGGGTAGGATGCCAAAACAGTAACCGAACATGAGCATTCTCATCCGAGATTCAACCCAGCATTAGCAACATATACTGTACTTAGAGTGCCAGGGAGCTATTGTTATAACCCTAAAGGGGAGGATGGGGAGGAAGTGCTGGGCCAGACTCATGCCCCACACCCAGCACATTGATCCAGCAGTTCATTTCTGTTTCTGGAGCATAACACGAGGATGCTCTCTGTGGGAGAATAAGTGACACTGATTCACTGGGCTGGACTTTCCCCAACTGCCTGTTGGACTCAGCACATAATACCAGAAGTTCATTCTCCATACTTCTGGAAAAACTGTTTTCTCCTGCTGTCATCCACTGTAATTATCCCTGTAACTCATATGGTAGAAGCTTGTGATGAAGGTTCATGATTCAAGCTCTGTTGATGATGCTTGATGGAAGGGGTAGTTACAGTTTTATATAACAGAAATTTGTTTTTGCCTTTCCCTCTAAAAAAATCAGTGTAGGAAATCAGATTTTTAAAAAGGAATTTCAAATAAATGTATTTAGGTTGCATAGTCAAATACTCAGAAGTTTGGAATTGCAAGATTTAAGGCTACCTATGGTGCTTTCTGTGTGTGTTTACACCAGGGTCCTGAGCCAGAATGAGCCCTTTAGAAAATAACACTATAGGTACTAAGCAATCAATCATCCACCTTAACTTCATTCATACATCAGTTTACATCTGAAATTAAAGCATATAGGTTTTTGTTTTTGTTTGTATGTTTATTTAAAAAAAAAGAATATGTAACAGGGAAAAAAAACTGCAAGGGGTTATTTGTTCAGCTGAAAGACAGAAACAAGCATGAATGTTAGAGTATAAGGAATCTGCTGATCAGTAATAATCCTAGTAGTGCTGCACTAAGAATATGTAGATCTGGGCAAAAAAAATTGGCTGAAACTCTTTTCTGGCAAAACTGGCAATACTGAACTATTTCATGAATTTGTGTTGGCTTCACAAAATTGTGTCAGAAAAAAACAAAAAAAACCCCACAATTCTGAAAAAAACCAAAACCTTTTCATTTCAACTATTTTGAAATGAAACATTTTGATCTTTTAGTTTGAAATGACTTGTTAAAAATAACAAATCAGGTAAGAGTTGAAGAACTAGGTACTCAATGAGCAGGCAGTATGTATACATGTGGCTTAAAGAGGATTGGGGATAACAGAGAAGGTAAAAGTAGTCGATGGAGGAGAAATCATTAATGACCAGATGTGTCTTTTTCACTAGGTCAATTTTCTGATTTTTTGAGTGAGCTACTGAGTAAACAGTAGACAGTTTACAAGTTGGGATGCGTCTATTTCTATAGGTTCTCCAGCAAGACAAATGGTTATCTTCAGTTATTTTTCCTGATACATTATTCATTTTTATCATCAATTTTATTTAATTCAGATGATTAATTCCTCTGCTGTTTTGTATGATCATCCACTATTATATATTCTCTCAGGCCCTTATTATACTTCTGCTGTTTTGAAATTTGTTTGCCAAAGTAGGTTCCGGAGTCTTGGTTATAGCGTGCCTATTTATATGCATAATTCTATGCTAAACTGTAATGTTTCTTGATTGCTGTTATCAACCCATTCAATCAAGAAATATCATAGCTTAATACAGCAGTTTGCATAAAGACTAGGGGGAAAATCACCGTGGAAACTTCAGTCCAGTAAACAAAACTCTGATGCATTGTGTATATTTCCAGAATAGAGAGAGAAGGTGCAACTCTTCACCCTCAAATAAGACTCAAAATTGGTAGTAGATGGCACCATACAAAACTCCAGAGTAAAGCAAAAAATGTTTACACTGTAGCATTTCACCTACATTTTCCTAAAATTGTTGTCATTTATCATTTTTTGACAATCTAATTTTTGAAGGGATAGTATATAAATGCTGATGATACAGAGGTGATGCAGGTACCATGCTGCTTTATTTTCTTCATTGTTGGTTTTCAAAACTCTTCATTATTATTCAAACTTTTACCTAACTTACTGCTGTTCTTATATGCTTTGTTATTGCAGATTTTATAAGCTGTTCCCCTTTAAATGGTTCCAATAACTGGAGTTTGTGTACTGTTGCACACATCAAAAAAAGCTCCCAGAAATTTATTTTCTTTTCCTCAAGAAACCTGACCACCTCATTTATAGCTCTTGTGTTAGAAAAAAATATCCTGATATATTGAAATTAAATCAAGGTACGCACCTATTTAGGGTTTTACTTACTGCAGCCAATTAAACATTTTAATCACTATAATTGCAAAGACAAGTGCTTGCTATAGACATCTTATTGACAAGAATAAAATAATTAAAGAAAAAGTCAATGACACCTGCTTATATTAGATAAATAAATGAAATATTTGAGGAAAGTTGGAGCAAACGGATGAAGTGATAAAAATAATTGAACTTTTATAATATTATGGGCTAAATCTCATTGAAACTGGAGGGGTGGGGGAGGGGATAATAACCACCACCCTACTATTAAGATAGCTGTAAGAAAGAGTTACACTCCTTTATGAAACAATAGCAGCCTCTATGCCAACACAGGCACATGTCACTGCCCAAATGCACTGTGAGATCACTCAGGAATTTGAACCTTGTAGGAGAGGGACTAGGATGGGTATTCTTTGGTACAGGTGTGTGTGAAAGAGAGACGGGGAGAAGCACAGATGTAGTTTGACTTCTATATTTTGAGGGGAGCGGCAGCTCCAGACAGGCCAACAGGGCCATGCATGGGGGGCAAATTCCACAACTGTCCAAGGGTTGCAATTTGGGGGTGATACGAAGGATTTTGAGCTGCTCTATTTTGTTTTCAAGCACAGCACTGAAAACTCTGATTTGCCACCATTAACTGAAAATGGGGGGGGGGGGGGGGGACTAAAACAAAATAAAATTAATTAAAATTGGTAAGAAATAGGATGGCAGCAGTAGACCATAACCTTAAGATGCATAAGTTAACAAATAAGTATACATTAAAGAAATAAGGTGATGGCTTATAGTTTAAAAGTTTGGTAATTTTAAGTGTGCAATCAATGTTGGCTCACAGCCAAGGACAGTGAGATGGCAGTTCTAAACAGTTCAGCCATTGACTAATGTTTTGGTAGGCAAGGTGTGGACTGAGGTCAGGTAAAGATCATTCCAAAACTTCAGGGAGGGTCACCATAGATTTAGCAGTTGTGATTGATCTATAAGTGTGGACCAATCAGAGAGGGTCTGAAGATGATTGGAAGATAGGTATGTTAATGCCAGGATTGAAATATAAGCCAATCATAACACGCCAAAAACTATATGAAGGAGAGAGCAGGCAGGTAGAAGTTAGTTGGTTAGGAGCAGGAGAAGAAGAAGGAGAAGATAAGAGACACCTAAAAGGGTAAAGAACAGCAAAGAAAAGACCTGAAGGAAGAAGCAAGTGCAGGGTGGTGGCAGCAGCAGCAGCGGTGTTGCTGGGACAGAGCAAAAGGACCCTGACAGAACAGAGGGAAAGAAAAGCCTGCCAGACAGACAGTAAGCATGTCAGCCATAGTATAGGATATAGAATAGAAATAGGATTAATGAATGTGTATGCTTGGGATAATAAAGTTGGATGTCTCTGTAGTGAGGTGGCTGCCCCACTCCATGAGAAAAAGGGCTGGAACAGTCCAGAGAGGCTGTGCAGACCAGCAGCCAATCAACAAAGGCCTGTGGAGAGTCAATCAGGGCAAAGAAAGAGGCAGCCAATCAGGGCTGGGCTGGGCCCTATATAAAGGCTACCTAGCAAAGGAGAGGGCAGTCTCTCCCTGACTAGCAAGGGAGAAGGACTGGCTCCTGAGGTAAGGAGGTAGCACCTTGGATAGAGCAGTGCTGGGAAGTCTCAGGGGAGCAGAGGAGAGCTCTGGCCCAGTTACCTGCCAGGCTGAGGCCCCTGCTAAAAAGAGTCAAGAAAGTGCATGGGGCCAAAGGGGAAGTGGCCCAGGGAAGATAGGTGGACAAGAGGGGAGAGACAGAGGGCAGAGGATGGCTGCTGCTAGAGGGTCCCTGGGTCGGGACCCAGAGTAGCGGGTGGGCCTGGGTACCCCCCTTGCACTGCATCTGGCCATGGAGGAGTGTGGCCGAGACAGACTGCAACTTGCTCCTGAGGTGAGTGGCTAGACTTTGGGGTTATGGTTGGCCCCTGAGGCAGGTGCAAGCCAAAGGACTGCCGTTAACAACCCCCTCCCCCCTGGAAGGGGGTGAGAATGGAGTAGTGGGCACTGCTGGAGGGGAGTGTCCTGAAGCGGACACTGCTGAGTGCGGAGCAAAGTGGTTCCCAAATCAGCAGAGCAGACAATGGGCGAGACATCATGCACAGAGGGCGCTCCACAGCTGACAAGAGCTAATTCCTGGAGCAACCAGCAGGAGGTGCCAATGATGGTGAGTCTAGACCCAGTTACAGTCTCTGTGTGTATATTTGTTATTGTGTATAAAATTTAAAGTATATTAAGATTCCTGTCAGTATCCTGCATATGATTGATCATGTGCAGAACATAATCACTTAAGGCATTCCAACTGTATCACATTGCAGCCTTGAGAACTTTAGCTTGTATACATGCACAAAGGGATTTTTTTTTTTTAATGTTTTAAGTTAGGTTTTGATTAATTGTATTAGGAAATATTGGTTACACTAAATAAAGGAAACACTTTGTTTTGGAAAAGTACTGCATGAGTGTCAAACCTTTGAGTGGAGGGCTGTATCCGTGTCCTCCCGGCAGTGAACAGATCTAGTCTGTTCTGGGCAGTTTCCTGAAGGGCATAGGGAGATATCTGGCAATTTCACTAGGGTGGACCCCCTCCTTTCACCCTGCAGGAACAGATTAATAGGTTAGCATCTGAAGCAATCAATAGGAGGGCTACTTTGGGATCCCTGAATCTGTTGGGGCAACAGAGTGGCAACGTCCAAACTGTGACCATAGGGAGAAGCAAGAGAAACACAGAAAAGCAGACACAGAAAAGGAGCAAAAAAGACAGACAACAGCCTGAGCAATTATTGAGAGAGTGGCCCTGAGAAAAATCGTAGTGTGAGAGAGTTGAATGCTGCCTAAAAGGGGCTTGGAGCTATAAGCAAACAAGCTATCTCCTGGTTTTCGATTCCTTCTGGAACAGGAATCTGTACATTCTTTGTAAATAAACAGGGTTGTATTAAAGAGACCTGGATCCACCATCAATTTCCTCTCCTAACTGGAACAACTTGCAGGCCCTTAAACTTTGGCTAACTTTTCTGGTCAAAAGGGATAACAACATAACACATCAATGAATAACTGATACTGCTACCACTCTGCTGTGTTCTCTTATAGTGTATATTTGGGATTCTTTCAATATTTTAGTAAGAAAATAACCTGTATTGGCAGTAATTCTACTTATTTTCAATAAATGTTAACAACTGAACTTAGAAATATTGCCCTGAACTCACTGTTCTTTGTTTCAGTCAGGGATGCAAAAGTAAGTGTTCCACTTTTTCTTTTCCTTGGTTCATCAAGAGCTTTTTTGTTTTTATTCTCTGTTCCCATAACATGAACAATTCTAATGTGAACTCCAGAGTTCTCATATTCAGACATGAAAGGGACAAAATTTGAGAAAAGCGGTAGTTGGATTTTTATTTTTATTAAAGAAAACAGAAAAAAATGTTTATAATTATGCCTTGTGAGAGTGTGAGAAATCTAGATTTGGAACCAGGGAAACAAAAGATGACTTTAAAATAGTCTAGTGTCAAGGTTATTTCTTAACATGCACAGATCACGCTGATTACATGTTAAATTTTCCTTCACTAAGCCCTGAGCAAGACACCAGCAAAAATAGTTGGTAAGTTGGGTTTTTCAGTAGACCAGTGCAGAAGGTCAAAGAGCAGAAGCCTACTGGGAAAAGACTAGGCTTGGCAGATTTATATGCAACATTGCTTGGTTTCTGAACTTTGCCTGAGGAAGGTAACATGGGTTATGGATGGCAGTTATTACTGGAGATGCATTACAACTAAGATCCGAGGCTTATTGTGTCATCAATTTTTAAACAGAACTGGCCATTGAAATTAGTGGGGAGTTCTGATTAAAAATTGATTGCACACTAAGCCCCTAGGGAAATAGATATCCCTTGTAGATACCTTTTCAGCAGAAACAACTGTAATCCATTTATTTGAAAAAAGGCCCTCTTTCTTTAATTTCACAATGTAAAGCACCATTTGTACTGAGCTGCAGTAGCTATGTCACGTTCCAGGAATATAAAATGTAATACCATATATTATATAAAATATATGGGGGAAACTAATTGACACTTAGTTCATAGTGCCCTGGTTTAGTGCTACCTCACTAATGCACATCACTATATTGTTAGTGTTGACTTCCTAAAATTCCCGTATTTTCTCTGAAGTGATCCATTCTGTGCTGGAAAAACTGAACACCAGAATGTTCCCATATTAAAATACCCTCCTACTAAAATGTTCTATGTCCAAAGAATCAGGTTTAAAGCTATCAATGAAACTAATACAGTATATAATGTTGAAGATGCTCTCCACTTCAGTTAACTGATGTGAGTAATGCTCTAATGTGCATTTAATACATGCTAAAAAGATACTTTTCAACAGCTCACTTATTTAAATATTTGCAACAAATTTAATGCCACAACTAGCAACTTCAGAAATATCATCTGCTAGGTCAGGGGGTCTCAAACTTCATTGCACTGCGACCCCCTTCTGACAACAAAAATTACTCTATGACCCCAGAAGGGAGGACCGAAGCTTGAGCTCCAGTGCCCCAGGTGGGGGTGGGAGCAAAGCTGAAGCCCAAGGGTTTCAGCCCCAGGCAGTTGGCCTATAACCTGAGTCCTGACACCCACAGCTGAAGGTTTCAGATTCAGCCCCAGGCGGTGGGGCTCAGGTTCCAGGCCCAGGCCCTAGCAAGTCTAAGCTAGCCCTGGTGACCCCAACCCACAGTTCGAGAACCGCTGTTCTAGGTTGTTCAAATGTTTGTGCTTCTCCGCTATAAGTCCCACTTCTGTCTGTCTAGGGTGTCCCTACTCATAGAAGTGAGGCCTCAGAGGGATTGTTCTGAGAGTGGAGTTTGCCACCACATGGAACAAAGTGTCGAGCCTGTACTCAAATTCCATGTATTTCAGGAGATCAGTGGGAAACCAGGACTATCTTTGTGGGTGCTATATGCTTTTTCTGTAGCAACTCAGCATCCCAGACAATTCCCACCCCCTGGCTTGTCCTCTAGCACTGCACAATCCTTTGGAGCCTCACTGTGGCTATGGTTTCTGCAGCTTTCACCTACCTTGGGTAACACCCTGTGGAAGAGGCCTGGTGAAAAATTAACATAACCTGGGGCTGTTTTATCTCCCCACCTTGCAGGGCAGATTTCCTCTTGCACTCCCTTTTTGTTGCATGGATCCCCAGAACCATGCACAGTCCGGGGGGTAGGGGGGGTAGGGGAAGGGAATGGCTGCTGCCACAGAGGCACTGAAACCTTTGTTTGTTTGTTTGTTCTCAAAGATGAGGTGTGGTTCATTTGTAGAGTGTCCTGTCTGCTAGCAGACCCTGGGGAATATAATCAGGGCCAGTGTATTTAGTATCTGGAATCATAACAGAACTGAAGACAGCAAAAGGAAACTAACTACAACATGACTCATACTAAATAATACATTTTAAATAGTTAATACTACTGCTAAATATAAGGATAGAACAGTTTTTCTTTTTGTTTTGAATAGTTGGGCTCTCTGAAAGACTATTTAAATAGAGATGCAAAAATATAAGTGCACAGTATTTGGAGAACAAATGTTTCTCCCTGTGTTTGGAAGAAGAACATTGTGCCATTTGCCTAGGGTTGCCAACTTTCTAATCGCACAAAACTGAACATCCCTGCCCCTCCCCTACCTCGCCCCTTCTCCAAGGCCCCACCCCCACTCACTCCATCCCACCTCCTATGATCACATGCTTCCCTCCAACCCTTACTCACTTTCACTGGGCTTGGGCAGGGGGTTGAGGTGTGGGAGGGGGTGAGGGCTCCAGCTGTGGGTGTGGGTTCTGGGGTGGGTCTGGGGATGAGGGGCTTGGGGTACCAGAGGGGGCTCAGGGCTGAGGGAGGGGTTTGGGGTGCGGGACAGGGATCAGGGCACAGGCTCCAGCCGGGCAGCGCTTACCTCAGGCAGATCCTGGTTGGTTGGCGCAGAGGGGCTAAGGCAGGCTCCTTGTCTGCCCTGGCACCGCGTATCTCCTGGAAGCGGCGGTCATGTCCCCATGGCCCCTAGGTGGAGGGGCCAGGGGGCTCTGCGCGCTGCCCGAGCCTACAGGTGCCACGCCCCCGTAACTCCCATTGGCCACAGTTCCCAGCCAATGGGAGCTGCAGAGCCAGTGCTGGAAGTGGGGGCAGCACATGGAGCGTCCCTGATCGCCCCTGCGCCTAGAGGCCGCAGGGACATGCTGGCTGCTTCCAGGAGCTGCGTGGAGCCAGGGCAGGCAAAGATCCTGCCTTAGCCCCGCTGTGCCATCACCCGGACTTTTAATGACCCAGTCAGCAGTGCTGACTGGAGCCGCCTGGGTCCTTTTTTGACCGGATATTCCGGCCAAAAACCAGACGCCTGGCAACCCTATATTTGCCACTTTTGCAGAACAGCAAAAAATGTTGGTATTTAGTTGAAACAAAACAAAATGTTGTCATCCTTTCTATAATGCCAAAGCTGTCACAGTGCAGTATTTCTATTGCAATGAGACAAGAAAAGTATTTTCATGGAGTCTTATTTAGGGTTTGATGCAAAGCCCATGGAAGGTAACAGAATGATTCTTACGATGTGTCTGCACTGCAGCTTTAAGCATGCTCCCAGCCCGTGTAGACAGAAACATGCTAGCTCTGTGAGCTAAAATATCAGTGAGGACATTGCCGCGCGGGAGGCAGCTCGGTCTAGCCATCTGAGTTCAGACCCAGAGGGTTAGGAAAGCTGGGACTCAGGCAACTAGCCCAAGCTCCTGCCCATGCTGCAGTGTCCACACTGCTATTTTTAATGCACCAGTTCAAGCAGAGTTATTGCACGTCTGTTCACCTGGGCAGTGAGGCATGCTACCAGCTGCACTGTAGACATACCCCTACTGACTTCCCAGGCCCAAAGCTACTGAAAACAGCTTTTTTCTTTTAGTGTGAGAAAATTTGTGAGTTTTTCTCATTCCCCTTGACATATTTGACTAGAATTAACCCTACTTTGCTTTTTTGTTGCCCTTGTCTTGTCCCCTTGAGCCTTGACTCTGAATTTTCTCCATTTCCAACACAGGTTTGCTTTTAACCACAGCAATTTGAGCAGCCCCTTGTGCATCCACATTGACTGATTTGTATTTCTTACATTCTTTTCTGAGAGGAATTGTAGTTAGCTGTGCCTTAATCATAGTCTCTTTGAGGATTTTGCCAGAATGCTTCCAAACTGGTATATTATAATACATCACACCTTGTACATTGGCTTTCTTAATTCACCAGAATTTCATTTCCTGAAATCTAATGTCCTTATACAGCTGCGTTATGTGATCCTATTCATTATTATGATGAATACAAGTATCTCACGGTCATTGCTTCCAAGCTTCCCTCTGACTCCCAGTCATTTCCTCCCTGTCAGTAAGAAGTGTCTCTTCTTATGGTCTTTGCTCTCTGGAACATAATATTCTCCTCTGTGTAATTTAGTAACCTTTTTAATGTGTGTTACCCCGCATATAACTGGATAAATAAAATTCCCCATGGACCTGATCCTTATGGACCTGGTTGCAGTTACCTGGAGCCCTTCCATTGACTTCAGTGAGCTTTGGGTCAGGCCCATGAGAGCAGTATCTTGCACTAACTCCATAGGTATGACTGAAAACTAATTCTAAGGGCTTGCTAACTGCATGTTACTAGGCTGATTAGTTCTAAAAAAAAGTCAGCATTTGTCAACAGTTACCACATGGTGGAATCTTAGGTTCAATCTACACTGCAATTAAAAAACCTGCAACACCAAGTCTCAGAGCTCAGGCCATCTGACTTAGGTTCATGGGAGTTGGGCTGTGGGACTAAAAGAAGCAGTGTATATATTTGGGCTTTGGCTGGAGCCCAGGCTCTGAGACCCTTGTCCCTCACAGGATCTCAGAACCCAGACTCCACCAGAGCCTTGAACATCTACACTGCAATTATATAGCCCTGCAGCCCAAGTCCTGTGAGCCCAAGTTAACTGACCTGGACCAGACATGGCTGTGCCATAGGTCTTTTATTACAATATAGACATACACAGAGGCTGCAACAGTTTCCTCCTTTAATTAGGAGTTATTTATGCAGGTATTTCCAACACACTTGTCTCCATAATGTCTATGTGCTACGTATCTGTAGAAATTATTGACAAATGCTGACATTCTAGTGGCTTCTACTGTTCTATTTTGAGGATTGGTTCACTTAATGTTCCTATATGCTATGTAGATTTGTAGTGATGAGTCCACGTGTTTTGTTTTAATTACCTTTGTAGTCAGTCAGAGCAGAAGGCATTTATGCAAAGGAATGGAGATTATTATTTTAGCTTGAGAATGTCACAAGTGACCAGAGGAAACTGGGAAATTGGAAAATACTCCATATTTCTATAGACAGTTAAACCAAAGCCAGTGTTGCTTCTTGTTTTTTATCAATGCAAAGTCAAAACACAAATAATAAGCATTTGCTACATACCAAACAGCTCATTTGCAACATTCAACTAGCAAAGAATCTAACAAAAAAAAATAGCAACTAGCATTTAACTAGCAAAGAAAATACATAAATACATTCTTTAGATTTATAAAAGAGGTGGTTCTGTTGCTGATCTACTTGATTGAACAGGAAAACCAATTAAAACTGTAGACCTGGTTAGTATAGTATGGTATAGTATGGCCTAAACAAGCTGAATATGAATCAAAAGAATTGAACTCATACTTAGAGATTTAGGCAATGTCTGCCATAAGCCAGTGCTCTGGGAGACCAATCATCAGAGTAGAAATAATAAGAGCTGGCCAGTGGCAGTGGATATCTTGCATTCCCAGTGCTTGTCCTTGGAACAAGGACAGCTGGAAGGGATTTTCAAACACCCCAAAGTGCAGGAGCTTGGATCTTGGAGCAGGGAAAGAGACAGTCCAGAAATAGCTGTCCCAGAAAGTATCAATTTGCCCAAACCTCTCACCCTCCAGCTAGCAGTTCATTTGGTGCCTGAAGTGATAAACCATCTTAATTTCCTCTCCCTAGAGACCTGATACATGCACCCACAGGTTCCACTTCCAATGAAAAATGCTTTTGCCAGCCACCTATGATATGTCTACATGGGGATAAAAGACCTACAGCTAGCCCAAGTCAGCTGACTTGTGCTCACAGGGCTCGGGCTGTGGGGCTAAAATTTGCTGTGTAGATGTTTGGGTTCAGGCTCGAGCTCTGGGGCAATCCGCCTTTGCAGGGTCCCAGAGCTTGCATGCCAGCCCGAGCCGGAACTTCTACACAGCAATTTTGCAGCCACAGAGCCCGAATCCCGCAAGTCCAAGTTAGCTGACCTGGGCCAGCTGCAGGTTTTTTATCCATGTGTAGACATATCCCTACTCTATGAACTACTCCCTATACCAATACTAACCTGCATCAGTTGCTAACCCCTCCCACAGCAATGACAAGTGCTCTTGCAGAGCCTCCCAAGCCTCACCCATTTCAAACTCGGACAACTTGAGAAAACTGGATTATATGCAAGAGCAAAGGGGTAGGTGAATGCAAAAGCAGCTGGCTTTGTAGTACTTAAAAGTACGTACCAGGCAGAGTACCAGGAAAACAGAGTTCCCAGCACAGCACAAGCAGAGAAAATATGAAGAGTGGTGCTATTTAATACTAAACAAATGGCATCCATGTACAACTATTTATTTTTAGTGTAAGGGAGATTATTTACTATAAATATTTCTGGAAATAGTGTTTAAAAAATCCCTGCTGTCACAGTGTAATTCTATGTTTAATACTGGAAGAGTGGTATTTTATATAGAGCTGGGTGGATAACTGATTTTTGGATTTTCTGGACATTCCAAAAATTGAGCAGGGAAAAAAAGGTTCAGCCCAAATTGAGTGTTATTCTCCCCCTGTGTCCCCAAGAACTATTCAAGTATTTTATACAAAGTGGGCTAGCTTCAAAAGGAGAGACTGAGAAAGAATCCATCCCAGAGTACCCTATAGCCCAGGGGTCGGCAACCTTTCAGAAGTGGTGTGCCGAGTCTTCATTTATTCACTCAAATTTAAGGTTTCGCGTGCCAGTAATACATTTTAACATTTGTAGAAGGTCTCTTTCTATAAGTCTATAATATATAACTAATCTTTTGTTGTATGTAAAGTAAAGAAGCTTCTTAAACATTTTAAAAACCTTAATTTAAAATTAAATTAAAATGCAGAGCCCTCTGGACCGGTGGCCAGGCCCGGGCAGTGTGAGTGCCACTGAAAATCAGCTCGCGTGCCGCCTTCGGCACACGTGCCATAGGTTGCCTACCCCTGCTATAGCCTAATGGCTAGGAGTCTCATCTGTAATGTGGGAATACCAAGTTCAAATTCTTACTAAATTGGTTATTAAGTTATCCATACACAGTGAAATAGTTTCAACATGACAGACTGAAAATTGCTCATATGAGGATATCCCACAGCCCAGTGGCTAAGACAGGCCTAAATTCAATCCTTGCTCCACATCAGGTAGGAGAGGGAAATGAGGGGAGTATTCTAATCAGTGGATACCACCACCTCTCACCCTCATTGTGAATAGTTCCTAAGTCCTCCCAAGCATTATTTGGCAAATTCATGTCAAATTCACAAATAGTTTCAGATCAACTAAAACCGCATTTTTCTGCAAGTAAACTAAGAATCTGGAAAATTTCACCCTGTTCTAATCCTATGCTTATTTCTATCATTTTTCATAAAATTCTAATGTTTATAGAATGGACAAATGGTCAACCGCAGCAAGTTCTTCTGTTGCTGTTGGCAGACTACTTAATTTGTTAATATGCTTTGGAGAAGAAATATACTATTTTCATTTAGATAGTAATATTGGTTATTGGCTTAGCATTTCACTGGAGATCTGCTCATTAGTGATCCATGAGATCTAAATGAGATATTAATTTCTATTTCAGCTACCTGTTGAAATATTATTGCCTGTTTTACAGGAATGCACGAATACCATGACAGGCACCAATTAAAAATTGTGAGTTTCATTTATAGTTATTTTTAGTCAAAGGAAAACACATAGTGTAAGGATATTTTAGGCTACAAACTTCTAAGTGGCTGATTTATGTCTGTATTGTGCTGTATAATTTTAATTAAAAATTCTGAGTTCCCTTTATTTCTACAAAATATATTTGTTGGGCACTATTTAATTTGTTATCAAGAAGTAAACCAGGATATGTGCTTTGAAATAAGATTCCAAATAAGGTAAGAACTGTGTGCTTTTCACTTACAGATGATAGGAAGGCACTGCAATAACTTTTGAAGGGAGCCTAGAAACCCTTGTTCAGACGCAACTCCTGCATCATATGATTATAATTTGATTTTCTGGGATCTCCAGCAGGCATTGGGTATAGGACTGATCCACAAGGTTCTATATGCTCTGTCATAGTTTCAGAGTAACTGCAACTTATCTCCCCCTGCATGGTGTACTCTGGGAGGCCTCGGGTCTCCAGCCATCACCTGTCTCTGGGCAGGACCATTGTCCCACTCCTTGCTGACTGGGGGTTGTAAGGCTTCATGGCTCCCTGTCTTACACTGCAATATCAACTCTTCCCCAGCAGGCCAATCTGCTTAATGGCCAGCACCTTTGTGTTGCTTTCTCTCTCAGGGCTGTCAACAGTGTATTGCCAGTAGTTACCAGTTAACACAGAGCTCCATCTAAGCAATCACATTTATTCTTAAGGTGAAAGAATATATTAAACAATAAACATTCCTATATACACGCTAAATCCATCAGTCTTCTGAGGCCTACTAGGCCAAAGTATTTCCAACCCATCTGCAAGGGGTGGAGTCCACATTTTGGCTCAGTAAGGTGTCCATCTAATTCCCAGTTGTGTCCCAGTATTGTACTTTTAATTCAGACAATTAGTCCTCACAATCATAATAACATTCATTCCTAAAGGAAAGTCAATAAATGTTCTTCCTTCAGTCAAGCGTGGAAGTTCAATCCATAGGACCACAAACAATCTCAGGACAGAGTGAACATGTCTGCTGTAATAAGGTGGCCATCAATACATAAATTCACCAAATTCTACATATTGGTCACCCAGTCTTTACCCAAAGTTGCTTCTTGTCAGAACTCTTCTCCATACCTCAGTGCCTAGAGGAAACTCCTGCTATCCACTCTGGAGGCACAAAGCTGTGAAAATCCCACTGTACCATGTAGCACAAGGAACAGGAAAATTTCTGTGAGCTTACACTTCCTTTCTCCAAGTAATAGATGAGCATATCTGGTCCACCCTCATGACAAACAGATCATCCAGAATAGAGATGGAAATTCATATCCAGTAATTCAGGTTTATTTCATGTGGGGAAATTATCCCCATCTTCAGCAGTAGGATAAATTGTTGTGCTTTTTCTTCTAAGTATAGGATATAGGAAATGTGAATTTTCCTGTTTCCTGCATCCAGCAGCAGTATTTATTAAGGTTTCAAGAATTTTTTTTTTTAAAAAGCTCCAAGAAAAAGAGAAGAATCGGCTGTTCTTTTTTCCCCCTCACCATTATTTATATATCCTTGGTATTCTGTGCCTTCATTTGGCTCTGACTTCCCTTTATATTTGAGCAAGTCAACCAGATATGTTGTTTACTAGTATATTTTCAGGGACTTTTCAAAGGGACACTTTTGGACAGGTTTTACTCAGTTTTGGGTGCTCAGGCAAAAATGGGAAGTCCCCAGCCTCATGTTTAATTCAGTGGCAAATTACAAATAAATGGTTTCATTTGCTTTACATTTTAAAATCCTCGCTGAATCTTGTATGATGAGAGAACCAAGTGGGGCGAAAGATTGCTTCTCTGTAGCCAGTCTTAACTCTTGACCCTGCAAGGTGATCTGAATGGGTGGACTTCCCCATCTGCATAGATTGGGGTCATAGGATTTGAACCCACTCTCTTTCAAATCACTGGAAAAACTCCTGTTGACTTTAATGGTGGAGAATCAAGACCATTGGGGGGGGGGGGGAACATGACAGCTTGTCGGGGGGAAACTGGATGGATTGTGTTCAGTGTGTACTGTCCTCTCTTATTAGCTGTATGCAAATCTGAATACATGGTGACCTGGACACTTGTGCGATATAATATTTTACAAGGGATATTTTATTGCTGCTGATTTAAATTTTCAGCTTAGTGAGACATCTCACCCTTTGATACTGCTTCTGCATATTAGGCCTTGTCTGCCATGAGATAATTTTCTGGGCATAGTATGGTTGCTCAGGGGCTTAATTTGGGCTGCATAATCTTTCTTACTCATGGTAATGGCCAGGTAGATAAGAACCCCTTTTCACAATGCTCATTTGGAGTTTGCCGTGTTAGAAAAACAACCTTTGAATTAGTAAACTGAAAAACTGGATATTACATTTATTGAGAGCCACTAAATATTGAACCCAACAATGACATTTATACACAGTATCATGATTTTGGGGCTGCTCGCACCTCTGACCCCTTTGTGGTCTTCCTGAGCACCATTCAGATGATAGGCCTCATGCTCTTACCTGTCTTCAGATGGAATTTTGCAATTATCCCACTCTAAAACCAGAATGTAGGTTCCACACCCTTGCTGTGCTACCTGCTTATTATCATGGAGGTTCACAGGACTCCTGTGTTTCTTCTCTTTAGGAGCCTGTGACCAGTGCTATATAGTGACCAACAGCCGCCTTATAACATGTGGTTTTATTAGCAAATTAAACAGCCTATATTCATATCTAGATTCATGTAATCATACACTTCACCACAAACTAAGTTAGACAGGCTTTCCTTTAAGTTACAGGTATAGAATAGAAGCCAATTATATTTTTCTTTCAACCCACAGTGCTCTTGGTATCCAGCCTGGTCTCTGTTTTCCTTCCAGACATTGTGTGGCCCACACATTTGCTCGCCCTCCCCAGGAATTTTCTCAAAAAATCCCAACACCTTCCCTATGTTCTCTGGCCCTTAATTACCATTTTGGTCAATATCTTTGTTACAGGGCCTAGGTGTGAACCCTTTATTTTTTCTCAGACTGGTTTCTTCTAGTTGGCCACCTAGCCTATCTAAGAGACTGGCCCTGTGATGGTTGCACCATCATTTGCCAGTTAGACCCATTTAGCCTTAATGACTTAAATCACAAGCCTTGGGACTATGGGGGAGTGTGTTTAAATTGTCTCCTCCAATTGACATTCCAACCTCCAGCACAGGACTCCAATTCATAAAACGTATTTTGGGGGCCAGACAGGAGTGCTAGAACCTCGGTAGAAGTGGCAGTCCATGAGACCCTGCCACCTCTATGGCCCCACACCCTTCTCCTCCTCTTCCCCCCAAGGCCCTGCCCCCTGGCCAGGATGGAAGCTGGAGCTCAGCCACCTGCCCTGGAGGCACACCCTGGGGAGTGGGGACATGGGCCATGGGCTGCTCTCAGGTACCCTGGCCCCCCACTCAGGTCAGTTGGTGAGTCTGGGGCTCCTCACAGCAGCCCAAGCTTCCTGTGCAGCTCTTACCATGACCCGGCTCTGGCTTCTATCCTGCCCAGTGGGTGGGGCCTAGGGAGGGAGCGGAGGAGCAGGGGCTGGGCCCCAGAGAGGGGCTGGGTCTTATGGGAAGGGGGTCACACACACACTCCCAGGAAGACACTGGTGCCACTGGCAGAGGCTGCACTTCATTGTGCGGGAGCTGATCATCAGCTCCCCTGCTGCAAAGCACAGCCCCTGCCTGTGCCACGTTGTGCCTGCCTGAGGCTTGTAGTTTGGGGGGCAATGCGGCCCCATGCCCACCAAATTATGCCCATGTTAAAAGTGAGTGGGCATAGTGCTCCCACTTTTAAAAGTGCAGGGTCATGTCCCCTCTGGGGTCCCGGTTTCGACATCCCTGGGTCCAGATTCACTGAGCACTCCCACATTCATCACACACGATAACTTTTCAGAGTTGAACAATGTTTAACGGCAGTATGGAAGGATCAAAAATTGGCAGCCTTTCTTAGATTTCAGCTTCAAATTTCACAGAAATGCACTCCAGGTTCCACAGTCACAAAAATATTTAAAGTTTGGATTATGTGTTGATTAATTATACCACATGTTAAAACTCTTGGTGTGTTGCTCTAAAGCTACAGAAGTCAATGGAAAGATTCCTACTGATTTTAGTGAATTTTGGATTCAGCCCATGGTGAGGAATACCAGGAAAAGGATGAATAACCAGGGAGTATAAGGGTCCCCAAAGTACATATGATAAGACTTTGGCTAACTGTATCATCATAACCAGTTTCCACATTGTCTTTCAATATGGATACATAACATGTTGCTTTTTTCATATGCTAATATCTTTATTTCTATGCAAAATTCTGCAAAAATGTCAAATGTACTAATCTATCATTACAGATGGTGCTGGTATCACCAACTCTTATTAAGATTGCCTGACACTTCCCTTTCTAAGACCCTGTATTCATTTGTTTATAACTTTACCAAATTCTATCCATTTGGACTGGAATTTCCTATGCTGGTTGTCTTCCTCCTGCTAGTTTCTGGGACAGGGGCAGATTTTTTTGTTTTTT
Organism: Platysternon megacephalum; assembly: GCA_003942145.1. NCBI lineage: Eukaryota > Metazoa > Chordata > Testudines > Platysternidae > Platysternon > Platysternon megacephalum. The sequence goes on from QXTE01000084.1 coordinate 4,042,245, forward strand.
CGTTAATTTTTGTTTTGTCATTTTTAAATTCAGCCACAATGGTTCAACTGTTTCCAAGAATGAGATTAGAGAAAAATATTTTTTTTTGCTCATGTTAAAAATTATTGACATGTTTTATTTGAAATGCTCTGGCACCCCCATAATTTTGAGCAGGAATATAAAATTTGGCAGAGGACGTGGCCTTTCTCTTAGGAAGGTGCCTTTTTCCAGCCCTGTGAAAATCTGCCCAAATTTGACCAAGTTTTAAAACTTTAAAATATCATACTTCACCCACACTCGGAGATGAACTGGTAACCTTAACTCTGGCATTTCCTAAGTTTTGGGTGAAGGACTTCTGTACAATATATATTAAGTTTAGAAAAGGCCTTTAAAAATTATATAAGCACAAAAATATCTAAAAAGAAAATCAAAGTGGTAAACCAGTCCCTCACCCCACCCCAGCAAACACATGTAGATCTTAACATAAGTTAAATGGAATTTTGTCAAACTTTTCTAAATATCTGGACCAAAGACAAGCAAGAGAATGTTTCAATTAAATTATGTTTTTGGAAAATTTATAGGTGTTTAAAATTTACAGAGGCGTAGAATGAAACCACTTCTTTAACTACAACCACAATGACACTGGCTTGACATTATAATACTAATATAGTGTAAAGAATATGTTTGTTTATTTCTGACTGGTAACATATGGGGGAATTACACTAATCAAGATAAATGCAATATCTGTTAACTTAACATTTCTAGATCAACAGGGAGGTTGATACAAAATCTGCATATAGATAAGCATTAGATTGAGGAGAAACTAATCCATATTTACATAAGTTAAAGAGCATCTTAGATTCATTATAAACATGTTTATTTGTAAATAAAGACATTTTAGTCCCTTGAGCTAACATAAGTTGACTAATTTCTTTAAACTAATATTCAAAACACTGGTGAATACTCTGTTGCCTTTCAAAATTAAAATTAGCTTTCTAATTTCAACCTCATAACAGCAGCATTTTTGCATTCATTTCATTTTGCTAATCACCATGGGGGAGATTTTAAGGCACAAATGGGAGTTGAACACCCAACTTGCATTGACTTTCCATAGGATTTGGTATCTAGTTGCCTTTTATGTCTTTCTGCTGTGTTATTGTATTTTGTTTTGTTTTTTGTTGTCAGTGTTTTGTGCCTTTGAAAGTCTCTCACAGAATACCAAAAACCTCCGTTAGATGTGGTTGTCGCAACAGCCAATTTCTGATTGAATTCATTCTCATTAACTGACAGATAGATAGATAGATACTTATTTTGGTTTATTTATTTTCTGCTGTATAACTGGAACTGAAACAATTATGAATATAGAATTTGTCTTACAAATATTTGTTCCAGTCTTGTTACTGAGAAAGATTAATTATTGTTTCAAGTGGTATTCTAGCCATGTTAGTCCCAGAATGTTTGAGACACAAGGTAGGTGAGGTAATATCTTTTATTGGACCAACTTCTGTCTTGTCTATCTAAAGATTAATTACAAATTTAGCATTTTAATCATGTCCTGTAATTTCTGGGTATAAGCAGTCACCTCTTCAAGTCTTCCCACCACTCTTACTCTTCTTAACATGGAGTATTATGAAAAATACATATATTTTCACTGAGATGGTTCTTTAATTGAATTACTACATATCTCATATTTTAGAGATCATGGCATATACAGTTAAAGCTTGAAACCCTGCCAGGTACTAGTTGCCAGTATAACAGCAGCCTCAATTTTGAGTGTTGTAAAAACGGTATTTTCTTGCCAAGGAATCAGAAATAGGGACAATTAAATCTGTAAAGCAGGTTGAGATTTTTAACAGACACACTTTCCAACTGAAAAAATGGAGTTTGATCAAAAGATTTTTCACATGATAATGTCATTTTTGACAAAAAAATGATTTAATTTCAAAATTTCTAGAAAAAATAATAATTAAAGCTGAGTAAAAAAATTTAGCCAGAATTTTTGTTCATTTTTTTTACAGGAAAAGAAATGATCGGTGCGTTCTAAAAATAGTATTCATTATTACGTTAATATAGATATTGAATATTGTTTTTGAAGTCTACATAGTTCAGTGACTGGATAACTTAGGGAATTATTAGTGACTGAAAAAGTTTAGCACTTTTTTACTTGAATCCAGATTTTATCATTCATGTCTGCACATCTTTGCCATCTAATGGCTGTATGGAAGGCTTAGTGAAGGTCCTAGTAAACCAGTGTTCATATAAAAAACACTTGCAACAACAAAACTACTGAGGTCTATCTCAGCAGAAGAGAGAAAGAATGACCAAGTATAAAGCTTGTACTATCCTCCCTTCCATAGCAAAGATCTATCAGGTGTAATGATGTGTCCCTTTAGTCCACAATGCTATAACTTGAGAGCCTCTGTGCTCCCACAAGTCAGTCCACTGAATGAGTTGTTAGAGTGTGGAGCAGATTGCTGGAGAACTGCTACATATAAAAAGAACATAATTAACCTTATACCTAGGTGTACCAGAGTGGATTTACTTCCACAAGACACTACATCAGGATGGAGACAAAGTTGCAGGACGATGTGGGGAGAACTACACAGCTGTTGCCTGTATTCTATCATTTCTGTGGATAAACAGAAGATCTTATTTTCTAGTATTTTCAAATTGACAACTACTATGAGCACCAAACTCCTTCACATTCATTCTCCTAAATGGTGAATCTTTGTGCGATTTAATGTAATCTGTTAAGTCCTTGACAGTATAAAAGCTTCCTTATCATACTTTGTCAAACACAAGAAGGTTGCTGATCTTGTTTTATTTACTTTAAATGTTTTAAATGTTTCAGAACCATAAAGCTATGTCCATAGATGGCCTGCTACAGATGTTTTCATCCTCCCTCTCTACCTTCTTTCCTACTGTTGTTAAACTCATGTAGGCCCGGATCCAAAGCCCATTGAAATCAATTGAAACTCAGTGGTTTCATATCAGGACCAAGATGGATCTTGTATTAAATTAGGCTGTAAACCAAGTGGAGGAGGGATGATATCTTATTGTGTGTTCATGCACTATAGAGGCTCAGTTTTAAATGGGACTAAATGTATTCCAAGTAATCAATAATACTAATGCACCTGTCTATACTACATTTGACCCACATCTTGCACATGCTTTCTTTATTATTATATTTATGTATTTATTTGTTTATTTAACAGACGTTATTTATTTGGATTATAGTAGCACCTGAAGCCCCAGGTGGGGTCAACACCCCATTGTGCTAAACACTTGTATAAACACATAATAAGAGACGCTCACTGCTTCAGAGACCTCACAGGATAAGACCTTGATTCTGCATTATGAAAAACATTGTGCTCACATAGGCACAGCACTCTGTCTACATGCAACAAATTGCAGGATTGGCCAACACTGACAAGATAGACAAACAAAGTATTGTCCCTATTTTATAGTTGGAGGCACAGAGTCTTGTGTGGATTTGCTCTATGTCACACAGGAAGTCTGTGGCAGAGCCTAGAACACCCGAATCTCCTGAGTCTCAGGCCTTTTCCACATGCAGGGTTTTGTCCACACGGAGATGATGCACACTAGATAGTGTGCTGTACATAAGCTGCACTAGTAGCATGCACACAGGGCAGCTCTACCCTCTTTCAATTTGCATCATTGTGTACACATGGCAGGGGCTGGGTGCATACTAAACACGTGGGAAACTGGGAGGGTCCTTGGATTCGCTGCCGAGCAGTGTGCATTGTATAGGGATGTATAGCGGAAGCCAGGCTGAAGCAGGTGAAATTTTACAACAGAGTAAAAGAGGCTGTTAGAGACAAAAAGACATCCTTTAAAAAATGGAAGTCAATTCCCAGTAAGGAAAATAGAAAGGAGCATAAACTTTGGCAAGTCAAGTGCAAAAGTATAATTAGGCAGGCCAAAAAAGAACTTGAAGAGCAACTAGCAAAAGACAACAACTAACAGCATTTTTTTTTCAGGTACATCAGAAGCAGAAAGCCTTCCAAAAAATCAGTGGGGCCACTGGACACTCAGGGTGCTAAAGGAGCACTCAAGTTAGACAAGGCTGTTTTGGAGAAGCTATTGAATGATTTGCATCGATCTTTACTGCAGACGATGTGAGGGAGATTCCCACACCTGAGACATTCTTTTTAGGGGACAAATCTGAGGAACTGTCCCAGATTAAGGTGTCATTACAGGAGGTTTTGGAACGAATTGATAAACTAAACAGTAATAAGTCACCAGGACCAGATGGTATTCACCCAAGAGTTCTGAAGGAACTCAGCTATGAAAATGCAAAACTATTAAGAAGTGTGGTACATAAACTATCGCTTAAATCAAACTCTGTACCACATGACTGGAGGACAGCTAAAGTAACACTGAATTTTAAAAAGGCTCCAGAGGTGATCTTGGCAATTACAGGCTGGTAACCCTAACTTCAGGACTAGGAAAATCGGTTGAAACTAGTGTAAAAATCAGAATAATCAGACATATAGATGAACACAATATGTTGTGGAACAGTCAACATGACTTTTGTAAAGTGAAATTATACCTCGTCAGAATTCTTTGACAGGTGTCAAAAAACATGTGGAGAAGGGTGATTCAGTGGATATAGTGTACTTGGATTTCAGACAACTTTTGACAAGGTCCTTCACCAAAGGCTCTTAAGCAAAGTATGCATAACAAAGAACCAGGGGTCACCCAATGAAACTAATAGGCAGCAGGCAACATCCAATATATAGAGGTGCTTTGGCTTTATTTGAGCATTTGAAGCCAGGTGACTTTGGTTTTGGACTTCATTCACTGCATCACCAAGCAGATGATGTGGCTGCATCGGGGACTGTTCCAGCAACAGTTGCAGCAATGGCAGAGGAAGTTAGGATGAGGATAAGGACACCAAGCAACTAAAGGAGCTGTTCCTGAAACAGCTTTAAACAGTGTAGCATGATTTCTAAGCTCAGGAAACTATTGTTGATTGGTTGAGAAGAACCAGTAGTGGCTACAGAATTTCAGGATGGCAAAGGTAACCTTTTCTGAGATCCGTGCTGAAATAGCCCTGAAGCTATAGTGGCAGTGTCCTAACATAAAGTGGCCCATACCCCTGAAGAAATGGGTCACCATTGCCATCTGGAAGCTGGCCACCCCAAATGTTACTGGTCTGCAGTAAACCAATTTGGTGTAGGGAGATCAACTATTAGTGCCATTGCCATGCAGGTGTGTGATGTCTTGCGCTGGTTAATAACCTTGGTAATGCTCAGGTGATGGGGTTAGCAAACTGTATTGGGGCAATTATTGGGATCCATGTGCCTATTGTTTGCTACCCTCACTAGGGTTCAGAATTTATGGACAGAAAGGGGTATTTCTCCAAAGTGCTCCAAGGGCTGGTATATATTTGTGAATCTGCCACAGTCGTCAATACATAAATACATGACATAGGATATTTAGGAATTCAGCTTTATTTATCTTGATGGATAGAGGACAGTTTGCCCTCAGGATCACTATGGACATTAATGGTATGGAGATTACTCTAGTTATCCTGGGAAATCTGGCTTAACCTTTGCTGCCCTGGCTAATGAAGCCATTCACAGATCATTTGGACAGAAGGAAAGAATTGTTTAACTATTGACTGAGTAGGACTAGTCTGGAAAAATGGGAATTGTGAATGTAACCCCTGCTTCTTCGGTGTGACATTCTGTCCCCCTTTAGTGGTGGCTTCGCCAGGTAGAGATTGATGAGCCTGCTGCACCCTTGGCTAAAAGAGAGGTGTCTTTTAGCTCAGACAGTAGAGATTCATGCATTAAGCTCAAGAGGTCCCAGGTTTGATTCTTGCTGCCGACACCCCTGTGTGGGTCAGTGTTACATGAAGATGACATAGAAGAAAAATCAAACTAGCTGCTATTACATTCAGAAAATTCTGCAAAATCTGGAAGGCTAAAGATAATTCAATAAAAAACAAAAAAAAAACAGCATATATGAGACAACTGTCGAGCTGGAATATGGGGAAAGTCAACAAATGACAAATTCTGACTGAAGAAATGAACTGGCTGAAGGGAATACTGAGAATTACAAGACTGCAGAAAATAAAAAATTAAGAGATAAGAAAATGGCTAAGGCAAGAAATAATGCTATTGCAGAAGATTCAAGAAAGATGACTGTGATGGTTTGGACACATGTCAAGAATGGCCAGGAAAAGGATACCATACCTGGTGATACATACCAGAGTATAAGGAACTAGAACTAGAGGAAGACTGAGGATGCATTGGATAGACACAATGAAGAATGACATAAAACAAAGAGATTCAAAGATGAACAAAACCATGAATTGGTACAAGATAGAAGGTGGTAGAAAGAGTTCATTCAGCCCCTTGTCACTGTTGGGGGCTGGGAGTGGGAAGTGGGGACTGGAGACTTGGAAAGTCTCCTAGCCAACATCCATCAAAAATGGCCTCGGCTGTGGGGCACCTGGAGCAGAAGCTAGCACAGCAGTATAGTATAATATAGTATAATAATACATTGTAAAGATAGATATTCACATACTGAGGTTCCTTCCATAGGATCTGCCTCCTCAGTCCTGGCCTGGGTTTCTGGCTGAGAATCAGACTTATATCCTATAAGGCTGTCCTCAGGGCCCTGCATCCCAAAGAGATCCTGGCTTTCGGGGGACAGCACTTCACTGCCCTACTCAGGTTCCTCCTGTGATGACTCTTACTGCTTTTCCTCAGGGAGGGCAGCACAGTCCACATCCTCTTTTGGTTCAATACTGATATATTGTCCAGGTCTCCCAAATCTTGTCCATGTCTCAAAAAAAGTAGGTTGTATTTGCCTGGCTGGTCCATTTTCTGGCATTCTTGGTTTTACCGTAAGTCTCCTGAGATGTTTCCTTTTTATCCGGCACCATTCAGTGTTCCAGTTTTGACCCCTTGCGGACTTCTGACGCAAACACATCTTTATTGTGGTGCATGATTAACATCGTAACTGAAAAAGTGAATTCAAAACTAGCGACTCATAAATTATTACTTGAGCTTACAGTAAATTGAATTTTCACAGAAGTTATATGAAATGAAAAAACACTCTGAAATTATGCTCTATGCTTTTGCTGTTGTATTTGATTATGGACTAAAATGAGACTTTTTTGAGTATTTTGCTGTGCTACACAATTTTTTTTCAAGCAAAACCAGGCCCATTTTTGAGCAAAGATTACTCTGTATTAAAACCACATCAAGATTTGTATTTTCCATATGACTGTAATGCAGTGGTTCCCAAACTGGGGTTCGTGAACCCCTGGGGGTTTGTGAAATATTACAGGGGGATCTCGGGGAAAAAAATCCCTAATGGCGGACAGAGCTATCCCTAGGGGCAAGCAGCCCGGAGCCCCTGGACTTTCAAGAGCTAAGCAGTTCAAAGCAAGCATATAGATCACACTGAGGAGATTTAAACTTCAAGACTCCTTATAAGAAAATGGAAAGGGAGGTGGATATTTTTTGCTGTTTTTAAAATTAAATAGGCAGCTAGTATTGTTTTAAAATTACCGGTATTATGAAGAACAAGTTTAAGCTTTGTTTTAACATGCGTTGTTTGCCTGGACTGCTCAAGACCTGAATACTTGTGTAGGAGGAACTCTTTGAGTTGGCTTCTTAAATACCTTCATGCTGTTTCACATCTGATACTCCTTCATGAAACATAGGAGCCTTGTCTTATAACAGGCTTATTCAAAGCGATACAAGCTACGAAAGTGAGATCTTGGAAGAGTGTTGCCATTTTCATAATGTAATAAAAATACAGTAATGATAAATAATACACCTCTACCCCGATATAATGCGACCCGATATAACATGAATTTGGATATAACGTGGTAAAGCAGTGCTCCAGGGGGGCGGGGCTGCGCACTCCGGCGGATCAAAGCAAGTTCGATATAACGCGGTTTCACCTATAACACGATAAGATTTTTTGGCTCCCGAGGACAGCGTTATATCGGGGTAGAGGTGTAATTAATAACAAATAGTGTGTAATATGCATGTCATAAAAACAAATTTTATATTTCCAAGATCACTGCTTTTATAATTTATACTCAGGTAAAGGTGAAAATCCCTGGAAATATTCATTTTTAGGAGGGGGTTCACGAGACTTGACATTTTAGTGGAAGGGGTTACAGGTTGTTAAAGTTTGGGAACCACGGCTGTAATGTGAAATTAGCCATTTCTTTATTACTTTTTACTGTATGGGACATGACCTTTTGCTGATTATTTCTTTATGTTGCTCTGCTATTCTGTCAAACCCAGCTTCAGGGAACAAATCTGCAATTTTCTAATGTTAATTTTGAATTACTGTTTAGAGAACCAAGTTTTTCTGACTCCAGAGAATTCATTGCTCCACTGGTTATGACTAGGCTGTCATATAGTCAACTATTACTGTTATATTTTCTTGTTATAGGTATCTAGAACAAGAGTTCAGCTATCCAACAGAAATGAAATCTAGCAGTAAGGAATCCTTACTGTGAGCATAATTAGGTGAATGGTTATTCAAGTATTTGCTCTACTATGCCCAACCAGTACACGGTGGCTCTGTGAGATCTTCAGCAATGTCTAGCTGAGAAGTACTGAAAACCACTTCCTGATTGTACGAGCTGCATTGCCTTATGGGATGCCTGCCACAGAGACAATTGAGATGTACCAGGAACATGTAACCATTATATTAAATGTTGTTTAGTTACACAGACTTGGTTAGCCAAAACTGTACTTATAGATTACATTTAACTGGATGCTTGTCTTCTGTAACATAGCTGCACATATTTGGGAATATCAAATCTGACTGGTGCTTTACAGGCAAACAGGAAGACAAGGCATTTATTAAGTTGAGTTTAGAAACATATGGCTGATGAACTGCTAAAATAAATAAACTGAGTAAGGTAAAGAATATCATGGGGACATGACATGGGGAGATCCTTTTCACCCTATATCAAATTTGACCAATTCAAGTATAACCTACAAACCTCCTGGATGTGGTGGTCTGTCCCATCTAGTGGCACCAAGACCACTTAAAGAGGGAGATATGAGTCTGCTCTACAGCCTTAGCTAACAGCCAGTTGGCTTTTAGCTCATGCAGTAAAGGCTCAAGCACTAAGCTCCAGAAGTCCCCGGTTCAATCCATCCTACCGACGCCCGGGGTCTGTCGGTGTTACACAAGCATTTGTTGTAGACGAATATATTATGAACACTGCTGGTACCGATAGAAATCAATGGAATTACACCAGCAGAAAATTTGTCCTGTTGAGTCCAGTAGTGGAGCAAACAAAACTGTGGATAGAAACAACTACCAGTATCCTTAATTTGGGGACTAGTATTGTCTATGTAAAGATTTGTACAAGTGGGCCCTGCAAATTATGACAGAGGAGATGTTAACTAGGACCTTTGAGGCCTACAGAAATCAAGTGAGTCCAAAATGAAGCTTCCCTCTAGCCAAACCCGTGGGAGAGGTAGTAAATGTCTAAGCTGGTAGCTGCTCTCACTTTTTAAAAATTTGCTGTTAAAACTTTCATAATAAAGCATCAACAGGAGAGAATGCACCTAGTTTCCTAAGCTCTCCAAGAACTTTCTAAAATTTATGGCATATTGGGTAGGCTATGTCTCCTGACCTGATGTAACCTCCTACTGTACAATGCAGCAAGATGCAAATGTACAGAAAATTGCTTTGACATACTGTTGCTGAGTCTAGTAAAATACTATAAGTCTTTACCTCATATCCACAGGAACTGAAATGTCCCTGGATTTCACTTGTAAAATAGCTTGGTATTTTTCAGTGGTAATGTCTGTCTTTCATTTGTATTGTTACACTTTAAACTGGAAGTCAAGCATGCCTATATGTTGGTATCTTTGTAATTGTTCTTTAAATGAGTAATTTTTTTTCAAACACTTTGTCTCACTTACTTAACAGAAGATAAATCTTATTTATTGTGGTTGCTCAAATGTGCTGTTCCATCAGTTCTTTTGCGGATATTGTATATGGTATTTTTAATCAATATTTTACACTATTTCTAAACATCCTCCTAAAAATAATTTACAGGCATTTTATAAACTGGAAAAATGTAAAAGAACAGATGATGCAAGGAATTGATGATAGAATGAAGACTCTTTCATGTGTAGGTCACTGATTTAAATGAAGATCAGGTTCAAAGGACTAAACGTTGGTGCTTGTTGAAAGCTGATTAACCTGTCAGGAGCAGCAATTACTTTTATAGTTCTGAGTATAGTTTTTAGAACTGATTAAAAAATATATATATATAACAAAATAGTTTACCATCAAAAATGAAGTTTTCTCTAAATCAAAACTTTTTGCAGGAAGTTATGAATTTTATGATTTTTTTTCATGAAAAATGTTGAAACATTTTGTTTTGACAATGTAGACACATTTAGTTTCAATATTGTCATTTCAATTTCTTTTTGACTTTTATGTTATATACATATTAATCCATATATTATATTTAATATTTGAATATAATGTAAAAGTCCAAACAAAAATTTTTGATGCTATCCAAACAAAATGTTTCAGTAGTCCTGAATCTACATTTTTTTCAGAATTTTTGTTTTACCGGAAATGTTAGCATCTCATTTCAATTCAGATTTTTTTTTTTTTTCAAATCTCAGAATTTCCAACAGAATGGAAATTCTAATTCCTGACCAGTTCTAATTGTTTTTAACGACTGGATAATTGTCCAAATAAATAAACAAACAAACAAATAAATAACCTTTCCTCAATGTTCATTTTCCAGTTCATCTTCTTAGCAGAAAGGCCAAGATCTGAATGAGCCAAGGAGAATGAACTTTCTTTCACATCTAGAAGAGGTGCGTCCAGAAAAGGATTAGCAGTGTATATTGCTGCTGCATATACTTTCCCCTGACATCACTTTCACCTGCCCTCTCTCCTCCCAAAAAGGACTTTAGTCTCTTCTCCAGTACTATCGGTCTGGGAAACTTCATGAAAAATAAATAAACTTCATTAAATAAAATCTTAACATTTAAATTGACTCTTAACTTTAGTAACAGAGATCCAGAATTCTGAGCCCATCCCGACCTATTTTTTTTCAGCTTGAGTACCTCTAATTACTAACTCGTTGATCTCCGTGAATCAGGCTAATAGTAAATTTCCTGTTGGTTACTGAATAGTTTTGAAATTAGATTCCCACCAACAAATCATGACTTGAGGGAGGTATCCTGTGATTACTGGAAATAAACCCATTTTAAATCATCCAAAGTTTTTCCAATGAAAAAACACTTAGACAAAAATCTGAAACATTTCTAATACATTTTTGACAACAAATATTGTTTTGTTTTGGGTTTTGTTTTACATTTTTCAAAGGGGGAAAAAGAAATCCTTTCAGCTTTAATGTCTTTCTCCACAAAATACATCTAGTCCAGTAGCAAACTCTACATAATTTTTGAGAGGTTGATGTTTAAAATACCAAAAATTACAGTCGTTTTAAAAACAATGATGCCTGAGAACCATTTCAAATTCTAAATACAGGAAAATAGTGTGATATATTAATTAATGATGAATGCTGATATTTTAATGGCATTGTGGCTTGCAGCAAACCAGAAGTTGACAAGGGGGAAACCATATTGACTACTAATAAATTTCTTGTGTAACTGGCAATTAAAGGAAGATTGAAGAGATTAAAAGAAGATAGAAAATCCTTACTAAAAGGGACTAGCAATATTTTTGCAGTGTTGGAAAATCTTCTAGCTCTTGACATGAAATACATTTAAGATTCTAGTGAAAAAAAATCACAGCTGAACAGTAGAAGTGACCCTCCTTTGTCTGCCTTGAAACAAAAACGTACTTAATTGTTGATAGTTGTAGGATCAATTTACTACTGGGGTTGACTTCACTAGGACTACTCACTCTAGAAAGTGTTACACTTTGGGGATCAGTGTTTGCAGAATTGAGCATTATTTCAATACTATCCCTAATTCTTATAAATACACATGAAATAGTCTTTACTATTTTTGAAAATCTGTATTCCTTGATCTGTGGAATGGGGAAAACAGTCTTGCATGACAAGAAACTGATAGGCAAGAGTAGTCGGAATTCATATAAGGTTACACACCAACCCTCCAACTAGAAGTCTTGAAAACTGGACCCATGAAGCCCATTTGCAGCATGAGGATCCTTCCCAGAGGTCCGATTGGCAGAGTCCCAGATCGGCTGATTGGCCCGCTGTCCCTACTTAATCCAGAAACAGGAAACTGTCTGAACAACTGGTCTCTGTCCTACTTTGGCCTAGGTGCCTCCTACTCCTCTGGCTTTATTTCCCGGCATCCCAACCTGACTTGACTCCTGGCATCTGACTTTTGGTTCCTGATCTCCAGCTTGTCTCCTGCCTCTGACCCTGTGGTATCCTGACCTAGCCTGACTCTGGTTCCTGACTTGTGGTTCTGCTCTCCAGTTTGTCTCCTGTAGTACCTTGGAATGGTTCCTCCCTGTCAACATCAGAGGAAGGCCACTCTGCCTTGCTACAATCCTGCTTCTGGTATTTTGATCCTCCTGTCTCACGACTGCAGACTCTGGCTCTGACTACTAGGTCTGGTTGCTCATAATCTATGACACTCTGGAACAGAGATCATGGTATTTATTATTAAAATTGTGTATTAATATACTAGTACCAGACAAGCCATCCTGTGTAATGCACCTCTGAAATAACCCATGGCTTGTCAGGAGAAATTTGTTCTTTTAGCTCATTGTTTCCTTTCAGATTAGCGAATCAATGAAACATAGGGTTGGGGGGGACCTCGGTAATTCATCAAATTCAGCCCACTGTGCTGAAACAGGACCAAGTAAAGCTAGACTATGCCTGATATTCCATTATAAATAGTTTATTTAAGAAAATTCTGTTTGTGTTTTCTATCTGTAGTACAAAAAGTTCTAGTTTAGAAATGCTTTGGAATGCTGGTGAAGAATAAAGTCTTCTGTGCAATTTAGTGGATACAGGACTGGGATTCTTGGAATCTGTTTTTTTTCCCTGGCTCTGCCACTGGCCTTCTTGGTGACCATGGGCAAGTCACGTCACCTTTCTGGGCCTCAGTTTCCCCATCTGTAAAGAAGGGAGAATGTTACTGACCTCCTTGGCAAAGCACTTTGAGATCTACTGACAAGCTAGGTATGATTATCTGTCTGGAAACTACTAATGAATTATGGTACTCTGAAACCATATATGTAATAAATTGAATGCCTACCCTATACATAAAATATGAGACATAAAAATGGGAATGATCTTTATTTAGAAACAGATTAATATGCAATCTTGACATTATTTTAATCTTAAAACCCAATCCACTGCAATATTTCTTCATTTTAATAATAAATTTACACTTGAAAACTCCTGGCACAAGCCAAGTTAGTTGTTTGCTGTGTTATTTATTACTTCCTACCTTTCTTCTATAATTATATTCTTGTTTGCAATAAAAAACAAGCCTTCAAATGGATATATGGAAGACCATGTAAAAATGAAATAAGTATGAAAATAACCTCTGTAGTTCCCTATAGCATTTGGCAGTGTTTGTTTGGTTTTTGTTTTACTACAGCATAGTTGAAACTGTGACTGTCTTCACTCTGATCAACCTAGTTGTTTAATAACTACAGGATTCACAAATCAGGGTTTTTTAAATGACAATGCAGTACAATAGATTTTTTTTAATTTAATAAAATCTGGAACAATCTTAACTGAGGAAATGTATCCATAGATTAACTCATGAATTGTGAAATGAGAACTTGTAGGGAGCGACCCCACCCCACCATCTTTTACCTCCTATTGCAATGAACAAACTACAAACTGTTTGTACCATCCGTCTCCTTCCTCTCTACCATCCTTGCTGGGGCCTCCAAATTCTGTTACCTGGGGTTCTTTCAACCCAAAGATCTTGGTAACTTTTACTCTGTGAAAGGTGGTGTCAGGGAATAAATCAAGGGAGACACGGCCATCCGACCGATAGATGGCTGGCACAAACAGGGCAACACAAGAGTGCTTTCACTTAACGCTAGATTTTACTGAGTCTCAAGCACTTACACACATCCACAACAGGTTAGTAAAACACCCCAATCCTCGATAATTACCGAGGCTCTCTAGTGGCACAGTGGCAGCCTTCTGGTGGCCAAATCTTTAGTCTGCTGGTGGGGACCACAAGATGCATCCAGAGGGAGAGTCCCTGAAGAAACCCTCCTGAAGAGTCGAACTAATTCAAACTTTCCCCCCTAATTTATACATTAGTAATACAATGACATGTTATGTGAAGAAAACTTGTTAAGCAAGCAGTTTCAAAGGTCAGGCAAGAGGTTTCCTTCTGGTCATTGATTAACCAGGTGTGGTTTTTCAGAGTTTGCACGCCTTGAGGCCCTTTCAGACACATTCCTGAGGGCACATGGACAAGCTTCCTGTTTTTCTAAAATGCATGTGTGACATTATTGACACGAACTGTGACCGTCTAGATCATTGTTGCAACCAAGATCCTATAGTTACACCAAATCTTGTACAAAGGAGGTCAAGTAAGGTTTCTATGGAAAGGTTGTAATTTGCTGGTTATGATTATGCTGTCTGTATGTGTGTATCATTTTTGTATTTGAAGTTATGAATATTGGCTCTGTACTTGTATCTCAAAGTGTTTGATTCTAAGTAGCCTCAGTGAAGCATTTGGTCAGCTTCTTGAGAAAGGACTATTCTCAGTAAGTTCCCAATCAAGAAACACTTAACTGACAATGGACTTTGGGAGACACCAATCCTCATCTGAGCTTTCCTGGGAACGTTCAAACTAACAAACAATGGCATCGGCCTGCAAAAAGCAGAGTCATTCATGGACATGTGACTTGCCCAGGTGGCTACAAACTCCATCTTGTTGCTGTGATTTTTGCACAGAAGAAGAAAGGGGTTTCCACCCACGAGAGAGAATATAAAAGGCCCTGGAAACCCCTCAAGTTTGTCTTCAGCTGTCTCAAGAGATGGCCCCTCCATCCCAAAGAGATGCCTGAAAGAAACTGAAACAAAGGACAGTAACTACGGGGGTGTGAGTGATTGCTGGATCCAAGCCATTAAACACAATGTTGGTCTGAGAAGGATTAGGCCCAGACTAGGAAGGAGGCTAGTCTGTGAAAGGAGCTTGTTGGAACATCTGAGGGTGAGATTTACCTGTATTCAGTTTCCTACTGTATTAGGCTTAGACTTGCGTGTTTTGTTTTATTTTGCTTGGTAACTTACTTTGTTCTGTCTGTTATTACTTGGAATCACTTAAATCCTACTCTTTATACTTAATAAAATCACTTTTGCTTATTAATTAACCCTGAGTAAGTAACTAATACCTGGGGGAGCAAACAGCTGTGCATATCTGTCTATCAGTATTATAGAGGGTGGGCAATTTATGATTTTACCCTGTATAAGCTTTATACAGAGTAAAACAGATTCATTTGAGGTTTGGGTCCCATTGGGAGCTGGGTGTTTGGGTGCTGGAGACAGGAGCACTTCTTAAGCTGTTTTCAGTTAAGTCTGCAACTTTGGGGCGCATGGTTCAGACTCTGGGTCTGTGTTGGAGCAGACTGGCGAATCTGGATCAACAAGGCAGGGTTCTGGAGGCCCAAACTGGCAGAGAAAATGGGTTCAAAGGTAGTCTCAGAACATCAGGTGACAGTCCCAACGGGGTTTCTGTGACCCAACCCATCACAACATGTATCAGCAATTTCAACACAATTCTTATCAGGAAGGACGCGGGGTCAAGCTGCCCTTTTTGTGGCACCCAATACTCCCTCCCCCTCTGCCTTGGTTAAGGTAAGTCTGCTGCATGGCCAATTTATGGCCTGCTGACTTGGCCACTTTTAGCAATAAGCAATAGTGATCCAGGCACTTTACTGGTTTGCCAAAATCTCCCCGCACAAATACTGCTAGCAACCTCATGGACTTTAAATCTTTGTATGTATGTGACTGTTTTACCATTTAACAACTCTCTTCTTGTTCTTTCTTTTTTCTTTATAATAAACCTTTAGTTTTAGATATTGAAGGATTAGCTAGAAGTGTGGTATTTTGGGTAAGAGCCAAACCTATACTGACCTGGTGACATGGCTGACTCTTTGGAGTCAAAAGAACATTTTGTATATGTGAGCAGAGTTTTTTAAATAACTTCTTACTGTACTGGACTAGGTGCTGATTGGGAGCCAGAAAACTGGAATGCAATAAAGGGGGCTGTAAAAGTTTTCCATCCATATGACTCAGATTCCTTGCATGGCCTGTGTTTTGAACGGTTACTACTATTGACTACTACTATTGTTTCAGCTATATATTCCACAATGGAACTTAACATTTTACATTTGTCCTGGAGGAAGGGCGGTGTTTATGCCCTTCAGCATAGTAGTATGGAGGGCAGTAAGAGCACCCGGGATAACAGATGCTTGCTGAAATTATGATTACAATTCTCAAATTCCTTCTTCAATCATCATTTCAAGATGAAACACTCTTCACTGAAAATACTATACCCGCAATGTATCATGATCAGTAGTACTAGAGTTGGAGAGCTAGTGTTGCCTGGAGGGACTGTTATTGACAGAACACTAGTGTAACAGGGAATGTGGTAAGTTAGGCCTGAAGGAACTCATCCATATGGACTGAGCAGTCCACAGGTTTTCATAAAGTTTTTTACTTGTTCAACTTAACTGCATTTAGCATCACTCCTTGTAAATGAAACATAGCATCAGCAGTGGAGTCCTGTGCAGTGCAGCAGCTGGCAGTGTAAGCCATGGAATTTGGTCTGAAGCCCCCAGGATTTTGCAAACACAAACCTAACCCAGTGATGGACCCAGTGGAAGGAGGAGTTCCAGCTATACACAGACCTGGCCATGCAGTAGGATGACAACAGCAGGAAAGAAAACAGTTACTTTACTGTCTTGGGGAACAAGACAGAGGGGTCTGCACCACTCTGAAGCTCACCACAGCCTCAAGCCTCACAGCAGTCCTAGGAGCCCTAGGGAACTATTGCTTCCCAAAGCAGAACAAAACTGTGGAGCAACACAGCTGCTCTGAGAAGGCAATCTCACATCAGACTGATGCTTAGACTGGGGTGTGCAGCGAAAGCCTCAAGAAAAAGGATGAAAGTCCTCGGAAGTAAAACACTGCCAGAAGTACATGCAGTGAGACAAAAACAAAGACGAAAAGGTGGCCAGGGTGAGATGCATTTAGTTCGGGAGACAGCATGAGCAGGTAAAGGACAAGTTGCCTGCACTAGGAGAGCATTGCAAGAAGTCTGGCAAGTTGAACCATTTTATCAGCATGTACAAGAACATTGACATGTCTAAGAAAAACAACAAGGAGTCCGGTGGCACCTTAAAGACTAACAGATTTATTTGGGCATAAGCTTTCGTGGGTATAAAACCTCACTTCTTCAGATGCATGGAGTGAAAGTTACAGATGCAGGCATTATATAATGACACATGAAGAGAAGGGAGTACCTCACAAGTGGAGAACCAATGTTGACAGGGCAATTCAATCAGGGTGGATGTAGTCCACTCCCAATAATAGATGAGGAGGTGTCAATTCCAGGAGAGGCAAAGCTGCGTGTGTGCGTGTGTGTAATTACTACATTTGATTTTGTTCTATCCAAGACTGATCAGTTATTTCTCAAGCATGCACACACAGAGTGCAGGTGGGAGTTATAATGAAACCCTTCTCCCAGAATTGCAAAAGTGAGCAACAGCAGAATATTGTTAGCATTCAGTTTACACCAGAGAGTTCAGGAACACTGATGTTTTATTCAACAATTTTACACAAGAATCTCCTGAGAGAGAGAGAACCAGTTTAAGAGAAACAGTGGCAGGAATATCTGTCTCCTTAGGGCTCACATCCACTATCAGATTATATATATATAACCTTAAAGCACATCTACCACTGATTTACCTGTAGGCTTCCCAACTAAACCTTGCAGGATGCATGTTCCCGATCTGGCCAAATTACCTTTGGGAGTATATGTCTGATCCAAAGCCCATTAAAGTCATTCTACTGACTTCAGTGGGCTTTGAATCAGGTTATAATGATAATGAAGTACTGCAGACTTAGAATGGGCAAGACATGGAAACACACCAATGTAAGCTCTGTGTCCTGAGGCACTAGAGAGTAGGGAGTTTGCTATTGACACCTATTGGTGAACAGGGAGAAGAATATCCCAGAGCTGCTGGACAATTCAAGGTGGACAGAGGCTTCATAGGGGAGGGAGCTCTCTGTTGTCATCTGTTGGTGATCAAGGGAATATGATTGAATTGGGCCAGCCCTCACTTGCATTGCAATAATGTGACAGTTTGAGGCATTTTGGTCGAAAGTCAGTTATGTTTTATTTTTGGGGGAGTAAGAAAACACTCGTATCCCTGTTGGGTAATGAAAAATCAAGAGAACTGGGCCAGACAAGCCTGGGGGGAGGGATCACCCTGACCAAACCCCAATCTGTCACACTTCGGTAGTGGAGCCTGGATAAAGTTAGAGAAGGGAAAGGGGCTTCTATCGGTGGCTGATAGGACTCTGCTAATGGTACTGTACTTCATGTCACTGATTTCTCTCTGACGACTTTGCAGTCTCTCTGACTGTACTGAAGCAGTTTTTGGAAACAAGTTATTTTCAGTTGAGTGATAGTATAAAGGTGGTTTTAGTAGATGCTATAGAGAGCAGCAGCTTAGCTGAGAAATTCCAGTGAGCGGTCCCCTTCCAGCAATCAAGTCTATAACCATTATAGTTGGGTTAGATAACAGAGATGCTGGAGTAGACCAGGAAGCACTTGCTTTGGAGCTGGAGACCATCCTGCTTAAATTCTTGACTCTGCCAACCAGGACAACACACAGTGAGTGGGGGAGGGGGGTGTAGCAAACAGTAGCTACTGCAAGAATCCATTGTCTTATTGGACACTCACACCTGACGGAAGGGCAGAATTTGACTATTAGTCAAGACGGTTAGGATTGGGGAGGGGGGGTGTCTTAATATATACATGAGTATTGTTGATTGATTATTAATGGCTTTCCCAAGTTTATACTGTCTCCTTTTCATCCAGTAATGTTTTCTTTGTTTTGTACAATGTGTGCTGTGCTTGCACAGGGAAAGTCCTGCCAGAAGTTTTCTAGTTTTCCTAGGTTTCTGGGTGGGCACTCAAGCTGATGTGAAAGTTTTCAGAAGGAACTCCTAGACATGACCCTTTTTGCTGCAGACAACAGCTGGCAGAAGAGTGACACAAGGAAATACTTACTAGAAAAGTTTCAGTGTCTTCACAGAATGGGTAGAGACTTTTCCTTCATGCTCTGCCAGTACAGCAACATCCTAATTGCTGGATTTTCAAGACACAAGAGCCAAAATATCCTGGCCATTGCCCTGATCCCAAGTATAGTTAACAAATTCTCATTGCAGAACCCAAAGGAATATGGTGGGGCACTAAGCTGCTGTGTCACCATTCTGCTCCCTGATCTTCAGGGACATCTGAGGATGTAAAAAATAACTTTAAAATCTTGAAACAAGAAATTAAACATTTCAAGAATGTCTTGTAGTACTTGACTTATTCAACTTTTTTTGAATGAATGCTAGAATGTTGACATCAGAAAAGGGCAGTGCAATATACCCCACCACAGGAGAACACCAGAGAGCCAATTATGACTCAGGCTACGTCTACAGTTGGAGCGAGGGGTGTGATTCCCAGCTCACATAGCCATACTCACAGGAGCTGTCCTTGAGCTAGCATGCTCAGAATAGTAGTGTAGCAACCACAGAATGGGGAACGGTGGCACTGACTATCCATCCCAAGTACAAACCTTCTGAACACTGTATGTACTTGGAAAGGCTAGCCTGCACCACCACTTGCTGCTGCCCATGCTACCGTGGCTACTCTGCTATTTTTAGGTATGAATATACCTATGCAAGCTGGGAATCATACCTCTAGCTCCATGTGGAGACATAGCTGCAGTCCTCCTCTGCTCCCCCTCTTGTTGTGGGGGGAGCAGTAAGTTATTTCACCTCTTTTAATGGGGTGGTGTCTTCCTGGATAGCCAGGTTGGCCACCAAGTGAAGTGGGCATCAAGGGAAGGGAAGTGGCCAGCCTTCTTTGCTCGCTCCCCGTCCATGTGCTTCTAAATATCTCCTGCTCTCCTCCTCTCAGCTGGAGTCACAATGTGAGTAAAGCCAAACAGAAGAGCAAGGAGAGAAGGGGTTTACTCCCCTGCACAGCCAAGAAGAAGATGTGACAATCTAGCCCTCGGAGACCAAAATCACAAACACACTCTGATTAATTGTGATGGAAACCTTCTCTCAGTCAAACCATTCACCACCTGTAGAAACACTATATTTGGGCTAAAGAAACAAAGAGAGAAAGCAGAGTGATTGGGTGGTTTTGTCTCATACTGTTCATAAAGTTCCTTCATTGTCCATCCCCAGTATTATCAAGTTTTGTGGCTTTTTTTTTCAGGAGTCTTGCAATATTTAGCGCTTTTCTTAAAGTTCCAGGTCCTGAAGCCACATATACATGGGATTCTCAGTGTTCACTTAGAGTCACTTTCTAGCTGTAATGGTTGCAGAGAAAAGTTTGAAAACATAAATCCTAAATGCTCAAAACCCAGAACACAAATAATTACATGGTTTTTAAGACTATCTCATGAATAAGTGTGGGGTCTGACTCATGCTTGTTGCATGCTTAGAGTTGACAATTCTGCATCCCTCTCCTTCTCACTTTGGGCATCTGTTTAGACACCAACTCTTACAAGTGTGGGTAGGATTGGTAAATCCAGGCAACTCATAAAGTTTTTTGATGTAAAGTCTTTATTAAGCCACAAATCCCTCATTGCTTCTCCTGGCCACCTCCCAGATGCAGTAGATTTATCTGGCCTGGGTAAAATTTGGTGTAGCTGTAACTGACAAAGTCTTTTATGCATGTATAATCTTTAATTTTAGATTTCTTTGTATGTCTTTAAAAATGTCCTGGATCTGGAAGTAATTATAGTAATTTTGTGCTAATGATTGGAGTTCACTTCTTCAATGATGAAAGGTTTTAAGTCTATTAATAATAAGCATATCTTGCACTAGGAGTGATCTTTCTGTTTTCTCTCAAAAATGTGTTTCATTCAAATCATGCAGAAATTAGAATGAGGAAGGTATGAATTAATGACATTTTAAAAAGAGTTAATCCTGTGATTTTAAGACAATATAATGGTGTTGATTAATAGTGGCCCAAATTCTTATTTGTTCATGGGTCAGACTATGTCAGTCTCTTTGCATCCATCAGTTGTCTCTCCCATGATCATTGCTTCAAATTCTTTATCATTTTTTTGTAGTCACTAGATATTGCATTGTGATGTTGAGCAAACCTTGCACTTTCTATTTAAATTGCTAAAAACAATAAAGATGTTCAGGAAGAACATATTTCATGTCTAACTTTTTTTTAAGGAAACACTGTCTCAACTGATTTATACTGGAGCTTTCATTAATAATGATGAGGCTGATTACATATTAGACATTATACTTAATACTGTTAAAGTACCAATACTAAGTGAGTTTCTTCCAGAAGAGGTTACCAGAGTGATGCATCTTTAGAAGTAGTACCATCTTGGGATAGATCTTTAGGCTTTTTATACCTCCCTAGTGTTTTTAACCATGTATTCAATTTAAGTGGCATCTTTGTTGTTGTTCATATATCAGACATCTCTCACTGGGATTGGTCCATCTGTGGTATGTTCTATCTGCTTGTTAATGTTTTGTGGGCTAAATGGAACCAGGGGACTAGTAATTGTAAACAGGCTGCAAAAAAAATGTAGGAAATTGAGCATCAAGAAGCTTCTTCAATATGTGGAGAACAACAGTGCACTTAAGACAAATTTGGGAAGGTTATTTGCCCAAATAAAGGCACATATTGTTAAATGCAACTATTTGAAGCACCTAAATATTCTTAGTTTGGTGTTGAAACTTTCATCCTGTCATTATTTTTTTTATTTGTTCTTAAATAGTCATTTGAAATTAATACTTAATGTAGGCCTTAAGCAGATCATTAAAATACTAGGAAAGGTAGACATAAAAATATAATGAATTCTAATTTTAATTTTAATAAGGAACTAACCCTTTGGAATAATTATGGTTAGGGCTCCGTCTTTGTCATGGAGGTCGCAGAAGTCATGGACTCTGTGACTTCCTGCGACCTCTGTGACTTCTGCAGCGACCTGTGTGGCTGTCCCCAGGGCCAGCTGCTCAGGCGGCCCTGGATACAGCCACACCGGCCGTTGCTGCTGGAGGAGCTCTGCAGCCAGCCGCTCAGGGCAAGCCCACAGCCAGCCACATCAGCCACTGCTCTGGCAGCCCTGGCCAACTGCCCCCATTCACCACCCAAGCAGCAGCCAATGCGGCTCGCCCCAGGGACTGCCTGAGCAGCAGTCCCAGAGGAGGCCGGAGCTGCTGCCACTTGGCAGCTCCTGGCAGCAGTCCTGGAGTGGCCGGAGCAGTGGCTGGCACTGGGGCTCCCCCCCAGCGACAACCGGGTCGGGAAGGAATTTTCCTCCAGGGCAGATTGGCAGAGGCCCTGGAGGTTTTTCGCCTTCCTCCGTAGCATGGGGCAGGGGTCGCTTGCAGGAGGATTATCTGCTACTTGAAGTCTTTAAATCAAGATTTGGGGACTTCAACAGCTGAGTCAAGGGTGAGAATTATTTCAGGAGTGGGTGGGTCAACTTTTGTGGCCTGCATCATGCGGGAGGTCAGACTAGATGATCATAATGGTCCCTTCTGATCTTAAGTTCTATGATTCTATGAACCGCTGGCCCCCCTGGGGCTCCCTGCCCCCACAGCTGGTGCCGTGGGCCCCTCTGCCCCCCCACGGCAGCCCCCCCCCCCAAGATTAAATCAGGGGTATTTATGGTGTACGTCATGGACAGGTCACGGGCTGTAATTTTTTTTCTTTCTTGCCCGTGACCTGCCCATGACTTTTGCTAAAAATACCCATGACTAATTTGTAGCCTTAATTATGGTCCATTCTTTTACAAGCATGATATGAGAGTATATACATAATTTGAACAATATGGAAGTTAATTGCTATTTTCTGGAACACTGAGTGGGGGTGATCTTTTAGGACCTGGTTGATGTGTAGTCACACACATTTCTGTGATTTCAAGGAGTGGGCAATGATGGACTTTAATCCATCCATCTTGAAGTGTGGGTGAGATGCTCAAACGTGACTACTTGGTTGTGAGTGAAAATTGGTTGTTAGAAATGAAAGGGCTAGATTCACAAAGAAATATAGGTTTGTCAGTGCTGAGCATTTCCATGCCTAACTTTTAGGTGCCTAGAAAGTCACGGATTCACAAAACCTGAGTTATGCACCTATGCTCTGTGTACAAGGAATGGGGCAAGATAGGCACCTAAGAATTTGATCCACAAAAGCCAGGATTCCCACCCTAAACTAACCAATGGGAGATGCCAAGGTGAGAGGTGTGTCCTCAGATCTGCCTCTCTCTGGGCTAAAGGGAAATACCTCCCTCTGCTTGGGATTCTCAGCTGCAAACTCTCCTGGGGCCAGGCACCTACCATGTTTCACGTGAGTTGTGGGAGACCCCTGGGTCAAGGCCTTTCTCTACCTGAGTGGAAAAGGGTTCTGCCACCTCTCAGGTGACTGCCCTAATCACTGGGTTATGGGATATTCTGTTGTGGCGACTCCCTTAGTCTCTCCTGTTGAAGCTGTTTCACTGTGGACAAATAATTTGATATATATATGATTCTGTAGCCTGGTGGTTAGAGCACTGAGATGGGGGATCCAGTCCCCCTGCTCCAATGACTGTTTAAATTATTTATTCTCTGTGGAATAGGTTCAAAAGGAGAGGTTGAGGGAGCCCCTACAGCAGAGTATCCTATAGTTCAGCTGTAGAGTCCTAGAGCACTCACCTGAGAGGTGGCAGACCCCTGTTTAAATCCTTTCTCCCTATCAGGCCCAGGAGGGGACCTGAATTGGGGGTCTCTCACATCCCAGGGAATACCCTAACCACTAGGTTACAAGTTATGAGGGAGAACTTCCAGTGCTTAATTTGTAACAAAAGAGGTGCTGGGGCTCAAAAGGGAATCCTCCACACAGCATGACCTCACATGCACCATATGCAGTGTTCATGCACAGAGGCAGAACCATAGGCAGCTGGAGAAATCTTACAGCACAATGTAGGTACCAAGTGAATTTAAGTGCCTGCAGGGTTTGGCAGGAGCTGAACGGGGTCTGATTCTAGGGTTTAAGTGACAGCAGTTGAGCACCTAAGTCCTTTTGTGAATCTAGCCCTACTTGCCTATTGATATGAACAAATCTGGAATTTATGGCCACAGCTCAAGCAGTCTATTCTGAAAGTCTGAAATGCCTCAGTTTTATTAACTGAACATTGGACACAATCTTAGCTTACAGCAGACATTGATAATGCTTGACTTTTTAAACCACTTTCTACGAATGTTCAATATGAAATCTACCTTTTGGAACACAGAAAAGGCTATAAGGAATGTTTTGGGATTAATTGTTGACTTAAAGAAATTATATCTTGGAAAAAATGTACTTGGAACTATAAAGATAACTTGTACTATAACTTGATTTGCTGTGATTTACTAAGAGACAAGACAGAGAAAGTAAGTTATTGCACTAACTATGATTTTTTAAACCATGATACAAAATATGTATGGATCCAAAACTTGGGAATGTTTACAAAGATTTAAATACCAACCCATTGAATCAGGATTTAAAATGTATGTTTTTGTATGCAGAATCACTTCACTTTGGGCCAAATTTTGAACTGTCTCACCAAAGTGAAGTGATTCTGCATACAAAAACATACATTTTAAATCCTGTAAATGACTGAAATGTGTCCGCAGATCCTGTAATATGACTGAAATCTGATTCAGGCCCTTTAAAAATCATTAAATGGCATACTTAATTTAATAAAAAAATATCTTTGTACCTCACCTTTTGTAATTTGAAAATAATTTCATAGCTGATGGGCTACTGACTATGACATACATTCTTTGGGCAAAGTACTGTATTAAATAAAAAACTAACAGTAATTTTCATCATGATGAAAGAGAATTGAAGATCAGAGAATATTTAAGTTTCTAGGTTTTGATTTTAAATGACTTAATGACAGAGATACATCAAACCCTGCAAGAACAAATGTGATTGATCAGAAGTCTGTTAATTTAGATGCCCCTATAATTATTCTGTTCAATTTGGTTAACTTTATTTTATTTTATTTTTATTTTGTAAAAAAATAAACTAGAAAGAAACCTGTTTTGTAATCTGCTGGGTACTGAAATGAATGATAGACTTCATCTCTTCTCTCAGTAATAAATTGTAAAGGTTTAGTCATCATCAATTAACCTTTTTAATTCAAACTATAAAGCATTTTGGAATGATCAAGCAGTCTGATTACTGGAACTACTGAGAATTTCTTACCCCCAAGTTTTGTGTATAGGTTTTCCCATACTATGGAATTTTCTGTTCTCCTTTTTATTACATTACATTAATTGAAACCTACAGCTAAATTTTACTTTTACATTTTCCCTTTTGATCTATGAATTTAAAGAACAGCATAAGGAAAATAAAATCTAATTTAACCAATTTAATTATTAAGCCTGAACAGCTACCCTTGTCAGTTAACCTTCAACAGTTTGTTTTACTTTCTAATGATCTGCAGAAGAGCCTGATGGTCAGATTTGTATCTATTTGTGAGGGAATGCAATTCCACCTATTACTATGGAAGTATATTTTGCTTACACCAGGTCTGAATATGATCGTTCATCTTGACCACATTTTTTTACTTTTATTTCATTGGGTTATAGAGGGCCTTTGACAGCAGAGATTCAGCCCAGATGGGAATAGCACTGCAACAAGTATGTGCAATTTGTACTCCATCAGTTGATCTGTTTCTGTTCAACTCTGTCCCCAAGCTGGGTGGTGGACAAGAAGGGGGCAAAGTTAGGGGATGTCTGACCCCATCACCAGTTAGCAAGCTTCTTAGTAGCCCCAACCATTTGTTAAAAATATCATCTTCCACCAAAATAGGTCTGTCCTAAAGGCAAGTGGTGAACTCTGCCACCTCAGAGAGTTGAACTTAGAATTTCCTTTTCTAGTGGCACATGAGGCAACTGATTTTTTTCCACTGCTATCTATCCAGAGCAAGATGTTTGACTCCATCATAAGTTGTCTCTATGATGGCAGTATATTTTTGTGCTTATGATGTGCTTCTGTCACAGAGTAGCCTGATGACATGGCCAAGCCACCGTAATTGTCTCTAATTGTTGAGTCAGCAGTCTGCTGACCTGTGCAGCACAGCACTTGCACATTGGTTACATGATCTCTCCGGTGAATTCCCAAGATTCTCCTTAAACAATGCTGGTGGAATGAGTTCCTGTTGAGTTCTTCCACTATCCGCCGCATTTGAGGCATTACTACTGCAAGGACAACAGTGTTGTATACTCTCATTTTAATATGTAGATGTGTCTTCTTACTCTGCTAGATGTTTGACAAATAGAAAATGATCCACCGCTTTACTGATTCTTCCCTTAAGTTCTTTAGTGGGCTGGCCATTAGCAGGGAGTGGAAACTTACACCTCACTTCACCATCGGGAATGAATTTACTTGATCATCTGCAACTCAGTGTTGTGGTGTTTTATATTCATGCTGTTTATGCTACAGACTATGTATACCATGTTTTTATTTTTTGTACATGCTTGTATGCATGCTATAGTCCACTGGGGCTCAGAACATCTTTGGATGCTCTGTAGATTTTTACAGTGGCTTGTTTGCTATTCCCAATTGCCTTACTACTAACAAACCCAAACATTTAAAAAATCGGCCAGGTCTACAAAAAAATCATGAGATTTAAAACAAAAAGATTATTTGTATTTGTTTTCTGAGATTTAAACTCTTAGGATGTGCTTGTTTCACATTTTAGGGCTTTCTCTTTAGCCATGAGGGCTGGAAATGTTTAATGAAAGCTGAGGTTCTCATGTAATAAATTGACTCCAGGAGCTGGGGAGAAAAACACCAAATATTGTGAGAATTGGCAACACTTCCCTCTGGGGGCTGAGTGTTCCAAGAAGGGGGATCCAGATCATAGTTGAAAGAATGGCTGCCCCACCAGAATGTTAGTCCTGTGGGAATTCTGTACCACTGTGCAAGAGCAGAATTAATGTCCCCTGAAGATTTTATTCTTACTCAGCAAAAAAAAAAAAAGATTAATGTGCCCCTCCTGGGCAGTGGCTATGGGGAGGGCATGTTTAGTNCCTCTCTTTGGCTATTGTGGTGCACTGGAGCTGGGGAGGGGCAGGACTGGGGATGCCCTGGCCAGTGACTTCTACTGTGCATTGGGATCCAGCTGCTACTCCCAGCTGGGCTTGGGGTGAGGGAAATGGGACTTCCTCTTCCCCTGCATGGGTCACTTCTGGGGCAGGGTTAGACCCATCTCCAGGAACCTCCCCCACTGCAGAAAGCTCCGCACTCCCCCCTACTCCCTGTCCCCATCACTCCACAGCCATGGGAGGAGGGGTCATTGTACATGGAGCTATCCCCCATCCTCCCAATCCCATGCATCCGGACCCCCCTCCAACACCTCGACCCCTCCACCAAGCCCCCTTCTGCATCTGGACCCCCTGCAGCCAGACTCACCCCCATGCATCTGGGTCGCCACCCTTGAAACCAGACCACCTCCCACTGAGCCCCCACACTTGAATGCCCACCCTGCTGAGCCCCACCCCTCACCTTCACCTGGACCACCCTGCCAAGCTCCCCACCTCTAAGCCCTCGCCCCACTGTGCCCCAGCCTGCTGCACCCAGACACCAACCCCACCAAGCCCTACTCCCCCAGTACCCGGAGTCCCTTGAACTGATCCCCCTGCACGAAGACCACCCACCGAGTTGCCTGCACCCAGATTGCTCCACACAGAACCCATTCACCCCACACCTGGGCTGGGTAATCATGTGAGACTCTGTGGAGCCGTATAGATGTCCTAATATGCCTAGTAAGGAATCTGTTAAAAAACATTTCCTGAACCCTTTTTTGTTATCTGTATTGTTACAGACATACTTATTGACGTATTTTGAAATAAATTACCACAATAATTGAAAATGGTGCGATTATATTATTTTGACAAATAAAATATGCAGATTTTTGCAGAATTTTAAAATATTGTGCACAGAACATTTAATATTTTGGCATAGAATTTTCCCAGGAGTAGAATGTGTAGAAGCACAGAGTCTTATATTTCATTAGCAGTATGACATACAACAAGCAGAAATAAAATGTAAGAAACCAAGCTCTATTAAACATGCTGAGGGGCCATTATTACATGCTGAGGCTCTGAAATTTGTCTATCAACAACCAGACAAGGGTCACATTCATGAGTCTCTGGGTCATCGCCAATATAGATCTCTCCTGAAGTCGGATCCTCTTTCTGCAGTTCAATTTGTTGTGCTACAGCACCACTCTCATTTAGGAATGTGCTTTTAACTTCTCCTACAGAGACGTTGTTAAATCAGCAGATGCAATGTAAGCTATTCAGGCATCAGCCACTCATTGTCTGCTCTGTACACCAGACCTCTGGGGACACCAGTCCAAAGTGACTTAAAAAGTCTCAAACACACAGGAAAGTGAGAGACACAAAGGTCAGGAGAGAAAGCATAAAAGCAAGCAGTCACTAACAGGCTAGAGTGAGAAGGGGGAAAGAGTTGGAGGGCAGTCAGGAGAATAGCAGCTAATCGGTCAGGAGGGCTAGGTATATCTTAGCTTTCATAGCATAGTGTAGGGACTGCATTTTTATTCAGATGACACTTATTTTATTTATTGTATGTTGTCAGTATTAATGAAATCCTGCCCTGTTTCAGAAAATTTACTTCTTACAGTGCATACACACATTTGAGATGCTAAAGGCACATACCAGAAGTCCCCAATACTTTGAGATTCTGGATGCAGTAATTGTACAGATTGAAGATGCTTCTTCAAAATGAATATTGCATAAGTTTTCAATATTTTAAGCAAAATTGTGAATTGCAGGGACAGAGTAGTTAGCACTCAAGTACCTACATTTCAGAATTATGAGCAAGTAAAGCAATCTTTTGTTGCCTAGATTTAAAATATAGGTTGCTTTACTCCTCATGCAATATTAAATCTCATATTGTACTAGGAAGCTCATTGAAGCTGATCATCTTTCTCCTTGATTCATATAAATAGTGTTTGTCTACATTAGCTATTCAAGCTTTTTCAGGAAGCGTGTAAACATTATCAAGAAACCATGTCAAGAAAAAAGATTTGGAGACATAATAGGAAGTGCCAGTGACTTCCATATAAATTTGAACTGCAAGACAGGTTATATAGATGACAACCAGCAATAAAGAACTAATTTTGTCACAATATTGGGAAGGAAGTAAAAGAGTTCATATATTCATTTGGGTAAAGCAAAAATGCCTGAAGAGACATTCATGCTGAAATCGGAGCTAAACAAATAGACATGATATTGAATACAGAACAAAACGTGGTTGTTTCTGACCTTAATCTGTATGATAAATGTTGGAGAAGGAAAAAAAGGTTAAAAATGTAAATCAAAGGCATTAATACAATTTTCCATTTCTTTACTCAAAGGAGGTTTGCAGAATAAGATCAACTCATATGTAAGACATGTTGTAAAGTTTTCTTCCTGAATGAGTATTCTATAGAATTAGCATTGATTTTAAAAAGCGACAAAGAGTCCTGTGGCACCTTATAGACTAACGGATGTATTGGAACATAAGCTTTCATGGGTGAATACCCACTTCGTCAGACGCATGTGCTATGCATGTGTCTGACGAAGTGGGTATTCACCCACAAAAGCTTATGCTCCAATACGTCTGTTAGTCTATAAGGTGCCACAGGACTCTTTGTCACTTTTTACAGATCCAGACTAACACGGCTACCCCTCTGATACATTGATTTTAAAATATCATTCTCCCCTTTTATTAGTTATCCTATTCCATTTAAATGCAGTGTCCTGTGCCTAGTGGTCAATGGGGACATTCACAATTTTTATGATTTAGTCATTCAGATGCCCTAGAGATGAACACAGCATGACTATCTCTCTAAACAGATACACCACTTCATAGTGAGTTTTAAATCCTCTTTCCCTGAAGGTGATGGGTAAACTCAGATTGTGGGGATCTCACTGGCAGAAGTTGGACTAAAACTACATGCTGCAATAGCTGATATTTAAACGTGCTGTTCCTGCAGTACTTCCTAGATGCTTTGTCACTAATTTTGAACCAAAAACTTTGCATGTAAAGAAAAAAAAAAGACATTTTTCTTTTTGCTAAAGACTTCCCTAGATGAACAAAGGTAGCCCGACCTCAGGTTAGAGCAGCCTTATGGATGTCCTAACTTGAACCAGCTGACAAGAATCCACAACGACCATAAAGCAGCTGGGGTTAGCCAGAGCACTATATGCTCTGACTACTCCTGCCCCTGTTCCCAGCAGAGCCTCTGTGCCAAAGGCTGTTGAGGAGGGAAGAATAGGAGATAGCAATGCTCTAGACTTACTGAGGATGTTCTAAAAGAAAAAAAGCCTATGCAAGTGTTTGCCTTTCTACTCCCTTTTCACTGATTAGCGCTTGTCTACACTTAAAATTCTGCACCTGCACCACTGTAGCTCTACATGAAGACCCAATCTACCCTGACAGGAGGGATTCTCCTGTCAGCATAGGTACTCCACTTCCGTGAGAGGCAGTAGCTTGGTTGACAGAAGATTTCTCCCATCGACCTAGAACTGTCTACAGCAGGGCTTAGCTTGGTTTAACTGCATTCCACAGGCGTGTGGATTTTTCACACCCCTGAGTGATGTACTTATACTCACCTAATTTCCTGGTGTAGACTAGCCCTTAGGTAGTGTAAAGAGACCAGGATGGAGAATCTGATCAAAATTGTGGCCCAGTGACCTTTTTTAAATATTCAACTCTCAGGCATGCAGAGGGAGCAGGTAGAATTTTCAAATATTAAACATCACTCTGATTTTGTCAATTAAAGATCCGGTTACTCTAATTGTAGAGCTCAGGTAAGTCTCAGTATACCAGCTCAGTGAGAAAAGAAATGTCTCTTTTCAATACTCCTTTTAGTTGTTCCACTTGCCTTACCAATGCACCCCACTCAGGTTCAATCTAGGTTATGTATATTATCATGCCAACATTGAAAATCTCTTTATATGCAAGCACTTTAAATTATAAAGCACCAAGGAAGTAACAAGATACATGTACCAGCTTCCTTGACTGACATACTAGTTTGCAGTACTACCTGTCAAAAGAGATGAATTAAGGGAGGAAAAAGTAGTAGATCTGACTTCCTCTGGATGACTAACAGGGAAAAGTTGACATGGTACATCACTAACATAACATTGTGCCCTCAATAGTATAAACTCATCTCTTGATTTTGATTTTGTTTTTGATTAGGTCTCTCTTTTTCTTTTCCCTTTGGCATAGCAATGCTGCTTTCCCCTTAGAAAATTATTTTGCTAGTACCTTGACATTTTATGTAAAAAATGAAATCAAGTTTAGTAGTGCTTCTTGAGTTCATAAGGTTTATATCAAGCTAAAAATATGTCTGAAGCTTTTCCAAGATTTATGACACTTCTTTACCCCAAATGCTAGACTTCCTTCATATTCCAATTATTCTTCATATACCACAAATGGCTACATCTCTTAAGCTCAAACAAGTTCACCATATCTACGTATGTCTGGCTATGTAAGGGATGAGAAATCAACTGTCAGTGTCCATTGAGGAGTTGACTCAATTCTCATTGTTTGTACAATGACCACTGGGACAAAATCTGTGGTCCTTAATCAATCAAAATTGCCTCAAAGTAAAAGACTGTTTTGCTCATTTAAGGACCGAAGAATTTTGACCACTCAATTTATTTTGTGTCCATGAAGAGGAGAATGGCACTCCTAGAGAAGTCATTAAAAGTGCTCCTTTCTGCCCATTGACATACATGTGCACTATGTTCCAAAAGAGTTCAAAAATGTATATGTTTTGGGGGCTAATCGCAGTCTATGTGAGAAACAGAGCCGGCTCCAGGCACCAGCGGAGCAAGCTGGTGCTTGGGGCGGCCAAGGGGAAGGGGCGCCACGTTCGGCAATTCGGTGGCGGCTCCCTCGGTCCCTCTCAGAGGGAAGGACCTGTCGCCGAAGTGCCGTCTAAGAATGAAGCGGCGTGGTGGAGCTGCCGAGGAAGGGCCGCCGATCGTGATCGTGGTCGCGGCTTTTTCTTTTTTTTTTTCCGCTGCTTGGGGTGGCAAAAACCCTGGAGCTGGCCCTGGTGAGAAACTCTTGTTGTATTATGATATGACCTTCCTCTGAAAAGTGCATTAGGAAACAGATATGTCTAACATGCCTGTACTATATATATTATAAACTGAGGAACAGATCACATTCATCTGCCTGGGACAAATCCTCAGGTCCTTACTCAGCCAAACTCTCACTGACATTAAGGACTCAGTAAAAAGGAAATTAAGGACCTGAGGATTTGGTCCTATGTATTGCTTTTTCATCTGTATCAAATGTAATATTCATTTAATAAATAATTTTAAGAATTCAGCACAATTACTACATTATAAAAGTTCCTCCTTTTATTTAACTGTTTCAGAAAATCACATAAGTCAGTGGTCCCCAACCTTTTTGTGGCCAGTAGCACATTCATGTTTTCAGAAGAGTGTGGCGGGCGCCAACAATTTTTCAACGCTTATTTTGTATTTGTACATTAAATAATATGAAAAACATCGTATTTAATATTACATAATATATGAATCCAGAGAGAAGAGAGAAGCCGGAGAGAAGCCGTGAGGACAGAGGACACCGGCGCCCGCAGCCCCGGAGTTCTCTGTCCCCAGCAGGCATGGGGCCCTGGCTTCTCTCCCCTGCTGGGCACTAGGCGAGCCCCGCGCCTGCCGGGGACAGAGAACACCGCGCCCGCAGCCTGAGCTCTCTCCCCTGCTGGGCACTAGGCAGGCGCACATAAATGCCCCGGTGGGCGCCATGGCGCCCACGGGCACCACGTTGGGGACCACTGACATAAGTGATTTTACAGTACAAATATTACATCGAAGTGGATTTCAGGGCACTAAGGGCTGTCCAGATTTTTCCACCCATTCTGAAGTTGAGTAGAATCTTAATCTGCACACCATCACAATTAAAATCTATAGGATAGCTTGCAGGGTAAGCTACTAATCCACCATGAACCTGGGTAAGGATGACAGAACCCTACTCTTTACAAACGTAAACTATGTACTAATTATGCCCCAAACACGTTCTCACCAACCACATGGGGCAGGGAACTCCAGGCTCCTCCCAAGGGAATGAATGCTTTAAAAGGCCCTGGGAGCAGAAGCAGGTTTTCAGAGACAGGTATAGCTAAACCAGTGTAGTTATTCTAGTCTAATTCCCTGTGCGGACACTCATATTTTGGAATAAAAGTGCCTCTTTTAGTTTAGCTTAAACACTTTCCAAAGTGACATAAACTAAACTAAAAAAGGTATTCTTATACCTGAAAAGTGTCTCCATACAGGGAGTTATAACAGTGTAATTATGTCAGTAATTAGATTATAAAATCTTTGGGGAAGGATCTGTTTCTCATTAGCTGTCTGTACAGTAACTAACAGAATGGGGGTCTGGTAATAATAGTGTCACCACCTATGGTGGAATTCCATTTGTTTGGTGGAGATAAAGAGATTTTTTTGGCTAGACTTGCAAAGATGTGTGTGCCGGGTTTTTTTTAGTAGATATTTAAGAACAGACAAAGGTTTAAGGTCAAAGCGAAAATAAACAGCAGTAGATCAAAGCACACTGCATACATTTGAATGTGCCATAGCAGGGTCCACATGGCCACTTAGTGCACAGCAAGCTTCTGTGCTGTAGATTCACACCACAGCTTGCTGAGCATTAAGGGTGTGTCAGCTGGAAGGTGTAATTTCCATCTCAAGGAAACATATTCACGATAGATCTGACTGAGCTAAGTGCACTGAAAAATAGAATGTAGCCACAGCAGCTCAAAAGGCAGGAGAGGCTAGCAGTCCTCAGAGCACACCTGTTCAAAATTCTAGGTATACATTTGGGTGGGGAACCCCTCCCACTGCTCGCACCACCATCCTCTAGAGGGAAATTACACCTCCAAATTGAAGTCGGGACATACCTTAAACAGCCGTGTAGAGAAGACCTGAGGTTAATAACCCCACTCTTGAGAACAATGCAATGGCATTTTTAATGACCACAAATGTCAGGATCTTGATACATATCACTGAAAGGAAGAGTCTTTGAAAGCACAGTGCCCCACAGCCCAATTCTGGGACATTGCTCCAGTACTAGCACAGAAGTGCCAACACCACTTCCTGCAGAACTTGGCTTTTCCCTAGAGGTTTCAGATCAAGGTACTGAATCAGCCTAATGACACTTAGATTGAGTTCTGATGAAATCACAGCTTCAGGTGGTATGGCTTCCGTCCATATTTGAAATAACAAAATTGAGTAGACATTGCTCATACGTAATACACGACACACTGAAAAGAGTGAAGTCATTGGTATTGCTGTGATTCGTGTATTTTGCTTTACCAGACAGGAGCACAGTATGAGAAAGGAGGACAAATACCTAAGTGAGTATCCTCAGTAAGTACTTATTGTAAAGGTTACATAAACATTTGCATTTTAACTTTCTGTTTTCATTCACTTACTGCTTCCCCAAAATTTCCCCTTTGGATAGAATTTTCCAGTTTTTGGACCTGATCCTCGACTGGGGTAAAACTGATATAGTTCCATTGACTTCAGTGGAGCTATTACGATTTACACCAGCTGAGAATCTGGTCCCTCGTTCCTGTAAAAAAAATTGAACAAAAACACTTCTTTTGTTTTTGACTAAAAACTGAAAAAACGACATATTTTCTGCATTATAAACAGAAGTTCTTGTGAAGTTTAACATCTTAATGCCAAAATACTGGGGAATAGAAAGCTGAATCTTGGTATTACAATAGCCCTCATTGAGGAAAAAGTGTCTCTGAGGATTCTGGTGGACATTGGTTTTCATTTGATGGAGTTATCCGCCACTGAAAATTGCTCTCCGTGCATGTGCAGTGTATTTTCCCTGGTGTTGTCTCGCTAACTCATAAAGTGCTCTGCCAAGGAAAACAGGTCAGTACATATATGAGATTATACATTCAGTACAGTTCAGTACACATATGCAGAAACTTAGCTGAGTAATGACAAATTTAGTGAAGCCGGGAAGTGAATGAAAATAAGACTCATATTTTGAAAACTTCTATCTTGAAGTGTTACAGTTTATCACTTATTCTACTCAATGTGGAATTGGACTTCCATAAATACATTTTCCAAATATTGGGCCAGATTTTGGCCTGCATTAGGGCTCCTTGCCAAACAATGCAATATAAAGGAGCAGCTGAAGATTTCCTGCTGGGAGGGAATCATTGGCTGGAGTGGAGCCTGCTATACTCTCATACTATCCCTGGTGCATCTGGAGACATATTGAGGGTTACAAGAGATGTGATCTGAGTGTGATATTCTCTTGCAATCTCTGCCTGGATAAAGCTCTTTTGGGGCCATTCCAAGCTCATGCAAGTTAGCGCAGCTCTAGTCTCACTTGGACTGTGATCTAAACCAGCACCTATCTGACAGGATTGGAATGGGGATGGGGCAGGGAGGGTTGCAGAAATGTGACGTGGAGCAGCCACCTTTGCTCCCATCGCCCTTTTCTTGTGAGGCCTGGTGATGTTTGTTTCTTAAAGACTAAAGAACACACATTTTCTGAATAAAGCTGCTACCAGCTAAGTATGTATATTCAAGATTAACATGGAAGAACTTTAAGAGGGACTTTGAAGACTGAAACCAATCTATGGTATGTGGCCCTTAGATTTTAGATGTGGGTAACTGGCCGGCAGCCCCAGTTCAGAGTGTGACTGTGTGTGTGCAAGGTTAAAAGAAGGCTAGAATTTTACCTTCAAAGCAATGAACAATGTGCTTGTTTGAGAAGTTTCTCCTCTTCAAGCCTAGGGCTAGACATTCAAGTTGAGTAACTTGCAGTGTGTTAATATTAGGTTACATTTATTTTAAGAACAAGTCTTTCTTGGGGCATTAAAACCTTGACTTTGAAGGCATACACACCCTTATTTGATGATGATAAGGGAATACATGTGACTGTATTTTCTTAATGCATGGTGAAGGTTTTCTGGTTCATCCACAGTTCTGCTATCCTGGGGGACATAGCTAAAAGCAATCTTGGTTAATATGGTAGCATTGGACTAAGAGTGTTACTACTAACGATGCATTGTGAAGGCTAGTCCCTTCTCCTTCCCAAAAGAGTATTAGAAAAGAAAACAGTTCAAGCCTGGGGGAAACTGTTTGCAAGGGGTACGACGATGGTGGATCAAAGGGGAAAAAAGTGCATAATTCTGCCTCATGCATTACAATAAATTAGAAGAAAAGTAGGGATTAGTAAAGCAGCCTCATTTGATAGTTAAGGTATGGGGGGGGGGGTGAAGCTCATTTTAGAAGCATTTCAGCTAAAAATTACAATGAACCAATTTTGTTTTTAAATGAGCAATCTGATTTTCAAAGATGGGATTAGAATCCAGTTATCCTGATTTCCAGTCCAACCACGAGACCAGGAGTGCCCAACCTGAGGCCCAGTGGTCACTTTTGGTCCTGGAGTCTCTAAATTGTAGCCCGTGAGGGCAGCTGTTTACTAGATACTTTCTATCTGATTATGAATTGAAAATGTGCTTCATAGTAAATTTTTTCAGGAGGGATGGGGAAATAAAGAGAAAAGCAGCCTCAAAGCAACTGCTCTTTCAAGGGGCAGGGAGG
The DNA here is from genome assembly GCA_003942145.1 of Platysternon megacephalum. Taxonomy (NCBI): domain Eukaryota; kingdom Metazoa; phylum Chordata; order Testudines; family Platysternidae; genus Platysternon; species Platysternon megacephalum. The sequence continues at coordinate 4,079,107 of QXTE01000084.1, forward strand.
AGATAGTGAGAGAGCAGAGAGCCATTTAGTCTTCACAACAGGAGTAGGATGCGATTAAGGTGGACAAGAAAGTAGCACAAAAACTTGCGCAGGAAGATCTTGGGCACCCAGGAGAGACAGTGTTCAAAAAAGGAAGCAACTATTGTAACCCACGTGCTTACACTGAAGCATTTCATTAAAGTCCAAAGAAAAGAAGGGCAGCAATGGAGAGGAGACATGGATTTAGTTGAATCTTCAGTGTCTCTGCACACATGCAGAGAGCAGGCGGGGAGAACATAAGAAGGACCATACTGGGTGAGACCAAATGTCCATCTAGCCCAGCACCCTGTCTTCGACAGTGGCCAATGCCAGGTGCCCCAGAGGGAATGAATAGAACAGGTAATCATCAAATGATCCATCCCCTGTCTCCCATTCTGGCAAACAGAGGCTAGGGACACCATTCCTGCCCATCCTAGCTAATAGCCATTGATGGACCTATCCTCCATGAATGTATCTAGTTCTTTTTTTAACCCTATTATAGACTTGGCCTTCACAACATCCTCTGGCAAAGAGTTCCACAGGTTGACTGTGCATTGTGTGAAGAAATACTTCCTTTTGTTTGTTTTAAACCTGCTGCATATTAATTTAATTTAGTGACCCCTAGTTCTTGTGTTATGAGGAGTAAATAACACTTCCTTATTTATTTTCTCAACACCAGTCATAATTTTATAGACCTCATTCATATCCCCCTTTAGCTGTCTCTTTTCCAAGCTGAAAAGTCCCAGTCTTATTAATCTCGCCTCATATGGAAGCTGTTCCATACCTCTAATCATATTTGTTGCCCTTTTCTGAACCTTTTCCAATACCAATATAACTTTTTTGAGATGGGGCGACCACATCTGCACACAGTATTCAAGATGTGGCATACCATGGATTTATATAGAGGCAATATGATATTTTCTGTCTTATTATCTATCCCTTTCTTAATGATTCCCAACATTCTGTTTGCTTTTTTGACTGCCGCTGCACATTGAGTGGATGTTTTCAGAGAACTATCCACAATGACTCTAAGAGCTCTTTCTTGAGTGGTAACAGCTCATTTAGACTCCATCATTTTATATGTATAGTTGGGGTTATGTTTTCCAATGTGCATTACTTAATACAGCTTAATTGAAAGAGTCCAGAAATACCCAGAAGGAGTGGTAATTATTATGTATATATGGCAGCTGATCCAGAGCTGTGTAGCGGGTTTCCATTGAGAGTAAGTTGTCTTGCAGATTCCACACATTGAACATCCAAGAGCTGAACCAGTCAATGCTCAGGGGAAAAGGGAACGGGAGTTGGAAACAGCCCTGTGGACTCAGTGACACAGGAGCATGAGCTATGTTTGCTGTGAAGGCTGCAGATTCCCAATCCCACTGGAAAGTGAGAAGACAGTCAGCTATTGGTTTCAGGAGTATAAATGCTGCTAGCTATAAAGATCTTCAGACTGTTGTTTTCCAAGGATGATTTTGAAGTGTTTTAAGAGAACCGAGAGACTTGCATTCTCCTCAGGCTCTAGAGAATCCAGGAGCCACCCACATGCATTTTGAGCCCACACTGTAGAGACTGAGAAATCCTCTCTATGAGATCATAGGGAGATATGTATGTAGGTGTGTATGAAAGTATAAAAGTGTCATTGTTTTGTCAAATCTTCACACTGAAATACCAGTAAAAAGAACACCAATAGGCGTCCTGTGTAATAGTTTGGGTTTAAACGTTATTCCTAACTATTCCCAATGCTATTTACTGTATTCTTGTGTGTATTAAATGTTTTGTTTTCTTAGAAACTGTCTCTCTTTAAAGCTGATGGGAAACTATATTAACACCCAACATTCAGGGTTTTGCATATCATAGCTCTAAGGTTTCTCTCTGTGTAATATCTTTTTGAAAAGTCCTGAAAAGATGGAACACTGACTTCTGCTTAAGCAGATAGGTAAACTGAAGTGCAGGAGATGAGGAATGTAATAGACCAATAGACCCTGGTTGGTTATTTATTTATTTATTTATTTGCAGTCCTCTGCAGCATGGGGCACAGGTCACTTGCAGGTTTGAACAAGTGTAAATGGTGGATTCTCTGTAACTTGAGGTATTTTGATCATAATTTCAGGACTTCAGTAACTCAGCCAGAGGTTAGGGCTCTGTTACAGGAGTGGGTGGGTGAGGTTCTCTGATCTGCAATGTGCAGGATGTGAGACTAGATGATCATAATGGTCCCTTCCAGCCTAAAAATATGTCTACACAACGAGCTAAGGGTGTGCTTTCCTCTGCTTGTGCACACATATTCTCAGGAGGTCAATGAGAGCCAGCTTGAGTATAAATAGCAGTGTAGCCACAACAGCATGTGCAGTGGAGATGGAGGCATGGCTGAGTTGTACTGAGTGCAAACCTGCCTGAAAACAGTGGGTATGTACTTGGCATGGTTCAGCCTTGTCTCAGCTGCCATGGGGCTTGGGTTACCGCAGCTACACTGCTATTTAAATTGCAATCGCTTCCATTGAGCTACAACAAGTATGTGTACATGAGCTGGGGAATCATGCCCCTAGCTCATAGTGTAGACATAGTCATAGTTTTTATATTACTTCAACGCCCCATTGTCCATTACAACGGCAGCAGGAGTGGCACAAACAGAGTTATGGAGCTGCATCAGCAGCAGTTGATTTTAGAACTTTGGTGTGGGCCTCAGTAACTGATACGGGGAAAGGGAGAACTTACTCTGGGGAGGAGGACGATTCAATGGATTCAGGGTGGAAGAGAGACTAAGGAGTGGAGTATATTTACTGAGAAGTGTTGGGGGAAGGAATGAGTGATTTGGAGAGTGGAGTGTTGTGACCAGAGTCCCAGGGGAGCCAACTGAAGTCAATCAATTAGGGTGAATTGCAAAGAATAGGGCAGGCAATCCCCAAAGCTGGTGGATATTCCACTACTTAGATTTACCAAGCCTGCACAAAACAGCTTCTATAATACCTCACTGCTTACCCTGAAGTAAACAACACAGTTCCCTTGAAGTAACCCAGCCTTCGGCCTCCACCCAGACACCCAAGTCAAATATGATGAGAATTACTGAAAATTTTATTCACCATATAAAAAATTCTACCAATACCAAAGGATCAGACACATTACCTCCCAGGTTAATTAATATTTCAGATCTTACCCAAATACACGCTTATAGCCAATGCTTATTAACTAAACTAAAATTTATTAAAAAAGAAAAGTGAGAGAGAATTGGTTAAAAGATCAGTATACATACAGACATGAGTACAATCTTGAGATACAGATTCATAGCAGAGATGGTGAGCTTTGTAGTTGCAAAGAGTTACTTTAGAATTAGTTCATAGGTTATAGTCCAATGTGTATATTCAGGGTGGTCCAGTTAGGACTGGGATCTCAGCCTTGTTGCTTAAGCTTCTCCTGCATGAAGCCTCAAGCAGATCTGAGATAAAAGGATTGGGATCCAAAGCATCTTTATACAGTTTCAGGCCATCTTGTGACAGCTCAGAGTCCTTCGGCGAACAATAGGCAATTATGGGGACTTTTGAAGTAGATTCATTTCCTAAACATCTCTGGTAATTATCTACAAAGATTAACATAAGGCAATTGCCCGTTTTTCATCATTCTCAGGTGATTTGCTGTACATTTCAAAGAGAGATGAATACAGCAACATCCTATGTTTACAGTTCTTCTAAATGTTAATATGTCTTTTTGATCTCTGAATTAACAGAATACAGCATAGACAGGGACTGTTTGATTACATTGTTAACCTTTAACAATATATAAATATATATATAAATATGGAATGCTTCACGAATTGTGACGCTTGGCCAGAATTTCTCTAGGGGTTAAATTTGTGTCAATTATCCTGCAGGATGCTTTCTGGCCAAGCATCACAAGTGTGTTCCTGGGAACAGGACAGACCGAGTCCTAGGGGGCTGGTTAGAGGGAGTCAAAGATGGTGGTTCCTGGAGAGGGAAAGAGATGATTACCTTGGATATTTGGGCTAAGAAGGCTTGTTTCAGGGGATATGGGTTGGAGAAAAAGTCAGAGATAGGTTTGAGGGATCAGTGTAGTATGGGGCACATTTTGTCATTGCTTAAATCCCCTGTATTTTGTCATTGCTTAAATCACACCACACTTTACATACTTATGTATTTTGCAGAAGTACAGATGTTGTTCAGCACCTATATAAAATTTAAAGCATCAGACAGTGTATTTACTGGAGACACATTTCACAATTATTGTTGGTGCAATCAGTTATTTTCTTATTCTGATTTTCCTTCTCTATTCTGGTGCACATCTAAAGTAAATGAATTGAAGTTAGCAGACTTACACCAGTGTAAAATCGCAGTCAGGCCTGTTAGGCTTTGCATGCCAAAATTACATTTTGTAGCTTCTGGAGTTTTAAAAAGTAATATTAATGTAGAAAAATGAAACCTCATTAGGAAGACTAACTCATAACATTCATTTCTTTTTATTTTGAAAAAAATGAAACATACTATAAATTTTAATTACCGGTACTTTACTCTTCCCTATATTGTGTAATCTAATATCTGATCTCCTTAATCAATTCCCCAGTGTTTAAAAATGGCTTTAAACATATTTTAATTGAAGATATAATGATGTTTGACATCATGTAATACACAGTTTGGGCTAAATTCCTGCAGATCACTATATATCTTCAACACAAAAGAAAAAAAAACCCTGTGGGAGCCCAGAGTGGAAATTTTCTGCCCCTATTTTTGATCCACTCAATATCTTTATAGTTTTTCTGCAGATTTTTCTTTCCAATAATTTGTATGGAAGGCAGTTGACAAGCAGAATAATTGGATGTGCAATTACACTATATTTAGACTATACAAACTGGTTGCCATTAAAAGTCAACATTTGCCTGCATTTACTGCAGATTTATTTCCTTTTCTAAATACAGAGGGAAATTGTGGCATCTCATATGGCATTATGAGGTTACCAATGGCAAATCTTAAATTACTAAATGCAACCATGGTATTTATCATTTATGACAAGATGTTGGACCAATTCATTTTTGTGTAAGCATGTGCAACTCTACTGACTCTTTAAACTTGATGTAATATTGTTCTTACATTATTTTACATTATAGTTAAACTAGTACATTAATATTCTTATTTTCATACTGTCTAGAGAAGGTGTGATTCTTTGTACAACTTTCAGAGAAATGCAGCATAATTTTTCATACATTAGGAATTCCACTCTGACCCATGGTGACTAATGAGCTCTACAAAGCACTAAAGAGGTTAATGATCTGACCAATAAACTATATAAAACATTCTTGTTATATGCTCATGCATGCACACTTCTGTGAGGCACAGAGTAGTCTTGTTCTAAAGTAATTTCATGTTATAGACTCCTAATTTAGGTGGACAAAAGTGCATAACTGCAGAAAAAATACAATAATGATCTGGGGATATATGATTACTGGAAATTATAGGGATGGATGCAAAACATTTATCAATTAATTAAATCAGCAATAACAATGTTTTGCTTCATTTCCACAGAAACAATAGAAGGTTAGGTCAGATGTTTAGCTGAAGCCTTGAATCCTATAATTTGTGGATACAGTCTGATGCTCTTGGCATAGTCCTAGGCTTATTTTACCCTCCCTATGCTCCCTGACTCAACTGTATCTTTTGCCATCCTCTTGAAGGCTAGTAGCCTGAGGGCATGGCTACACTTGCAGTTGTAGAGCGCTGGGAGTTAAACCAGCCTTCAGAGACCGCAGCAGGGAAAACGCTGCCGAGTGTTTACACTCTCAGCTGGAAGCGCACTGGCGTGGCCACATTAGCAGCTCTTGCAATGCCACAAAGAGTAGTGTATTGTGATACCTATCCCGGCATGCAAGTGGCTGCAATGTGCTTTTCAAATGCAGGCGGTGGGGTGGAGTGTGACAGGGAGTGTGTTGTATGTATGTGGAGGAAGAGAGAGTGGGTTTTGGGGGGGCTGAGAGCATGTCAGCATGCTGTCTTGTAAGTTCAGACAGCAGCAGACCTCCCTCCTCCCCCCCGCCTCTCTCTCACTCACTCAAAGCAAGCAGCATTCCTCAGTAATGGTTCCTTTGTCCCGGAGCAGATAAGCAGCCACCTGTCAGAAATGGAGCATTGAAAGGGCATATCCACATTCCTACAGCAAGTTCAAAATAATGACAAGAGTGGCCACTTGACTTAAGGGGATTATGGGACGTTTCCGGAGGTCGATCAGAGTGCAGTAATGCAACACCTCATTCACACTGGCACCACAGTGCTCCAGTAGGGGTGCAGCAAATGTTATTCCACTCGCCGAGGTGGAGTACCAGCGGCGCTGTAGCCGCAGAGTCAGAGCGCTCGATGTGCCTTGCCAGTGTGGACGGGTAGTGAGCTAGTGCGCCCAGGGCTCCTTTATTGTGCTGTAACTCACAAGTGTAGCCAAGCCCTGAATCTCTGAATCCAGGATTAGGTAATCATCCTCATTAGGTTCTTCATGGGACAGCACATGGCCACCAGTTCCCTTCATGCAGTTTCAGCAGAAATGTTTGAATTAGCAGGGGAAAGTTATGAAAACAACTCCAGAACTTTCCCTATGGAATCTTTTATAATCATTAAATACAATTACTATCCGGACAACAGACAAGAAATTAGATTAAAACAAAGGAACTTGGGTTTTTTAGAAAATCCTCTCCACTTACTAGACTATTGTACACATTATTTCCTTTAAAATGCCTTTTGAATAATAGATAGTTTCATATTCATATAAATACATTTAGATTACTGGGTTCCCTGTGTCTAAGAAGCCACATACACATTGCATCTTACTATGGTAAGGCAAGGACAAGACTATTTGTTATTCACTGCTGAATAACTGAGTATGCAAATAATCATCACTAATGTAAATAAATGGCCAGAGCACACATTACAGCTGATCTTGAGCAACCTTAAATTATGTTCCATTTACTGTTTGTTTGCATTTACTTTGAGTGGTGAGTGCTGTGTTTTAAGTGTTTTACTATGGTATTTTCTTTTTTCATTTTTTATGACTGCCCTTAAGAAAGCATCTCTTCAATAAGTAATAGAAAGATGGAAAGTGTCAGGGCTTGGAGGTCTTAAACCCAAGCCTCCGGTTGTCACTCAGCAGCTTCCCAGAATCACTGGAGATGAGGACTGGTGGAGCTCTAGCTCACCAAGGGTTCTGCCCATGAAGCTCCTGACTGGGGGAGATGTCCAGCCCCATCACTTGGCTCAGACACACTACTTAAGCCAGAAGAAAACACAGGAAGTTGTCTGAGCAACTAGGCGAATCCCTGGCTGGCTGGCTGCCAGCCACATTAGGCCCTGCCTACTCTTCTGACTCCTATCTTCCTGCCCGTTCCTGGCTTCTGCCCTCCTTATCCCACACCCTCCTCCCGGTTTCTGCTTTCCAGCCTCTCTGAAGGTCCCTGATTTCTACCCAAGTCTCCAACTTTGGCTTAATGACTTGTGCCTCTGATTCTGGCTTTGACCTCCAGCTCCAGTTCTTGGTGTCTAAGTCCGACTATTAGACCTAACTGCCCACTCCATGACCCTTACAACTTGCTCATACTGCTCCAACTCTGAGGATGGACCCAGCAGAGTTACTTATACTCAAGGGTCATTGGTGCTCCACAAACAAGTGATTTGTCTCCAGGAAGACAAGTGAGCACTACAGGCACAGAATATGCAGCTGGTCACTGGGAATCAGAAGCAAGTCTATCAACTCCACACAGAATGATGTACTCAGGGCACATCCAGACACATTGTCACCTGATCTTGGATCTTCTGTCCCTCTTCCCAAGTGCTTTGATGGAAGCTGCTGCAAATTCTAAGACTTCATGAATCAGTGCTGCCTCTTGTTCAGGCTTTGACCAAAGATGTGCTCTTATGACAAGGTAGGCCTGCTGACTGGGGAGGCATTGGATTGGGTCTTGCCCCTATTGGAAGCCAGCAGTCTGGTGCTTTCCAGCAGGGGTACCTTCCTGTGGGTGATAATCAACCATCTTTTATGACCCCAACCATGTCTGCTCCACTGAGGCTGCCCTGCAGAAACTCCAACAGGGGTCAGCACAGCGTCTTCCTATGCAGCACACATCTCATACTGGACACAGAATGGAATGAGGAAGTCCGGTTATTTGAGTTTCAATGGAGCTTGGGGGATGAGGTCAAGGATGAAGTGGCCCAGTTGAGACCCAAATGGGTCTGAGAGACTTTATTGACCTTGTTATCTGGATTGACAATCATCTACACCAGGGGTCGGCAACCTTTCAGAAGTGGTGTGCCGAGTCTTCATTTATTCACTCTAATTTAAGGTTTCGCGTGCCAGTAATACATTTTAACATTTTTAGAAGGTGTCTTTCTATAAGTCTATAATATACAGTATAACTAAACTGTTGTTGTATGTAAAGTAAATAAGGTTTTTAAAACATTTAAGAAGCTTCATTTAAAATTAAATTACAATGCAGAGCCCCCCGGACCGGTGGCTAGGACCCAGGCAGTGTGAGTGCCACTGAAAATCAGCTCGCGTGCCGCCTTCGGCACTCGTGCCATAGGTTGCCTACCCCGATCTACACAGTCAGCAGGAAGAAAGAAGAGATGTAAGGACCCATGGACTAAAAACCAGGTCTGCGGCTCCCAGAACAGCTGATATTCCCACACTACCACCAGGAAACAATGTAGTAGTACAGCCAGGGAGCACTATGGAGAGTGGGTGCCACAGGAAGTGCTGCCCAAGAGACCCAGAGTGATGGTATCCTGAAGCCCTCTGATTGGTCGATCCCCATATTTAGCCCTGCAGTTGCCCAAGGAAGTTGTCTGGGCAATCACACAGATTTTGGCCTGATGCAATGCCAGACCCTTCTTGATCTCCGCTCTCTGACTCCAGCCTGACTCTGACCTGATTTCTGCCTCTTGATTCTAACCTGGCACTGCCTCTGGTCTCTGGTCTTCAACCCTGGCCTGACTCTAACCCTGACTCTTGTTTATGGAACCTGGCTCTTTTGATTCCTCCAGCTCCTTCCCGGTGACTACCATCCCCTGGTGGGCAGACCCCCTTCCTATACCCTCCGTGGGAGTCCCTTAACAGGTATATGGAAGGTGTGGGTCTACCATCACCCACTGGGCCACACAGGGTACTGGATCCCCAAGAGCGGGTCACACAACTCCAAACCAAGAACCATCTGCTGCAGTCCCAAGTGGTGCAGCGCCTAGTGGAAAATTAGATACTCCACGAATAGCAAGTATGGTCCCAGGAGGAAAATTCTGTGCTCTGAGCCCAGGTTGGGCCACAACTCCCTGAACTGAACCCTGCAATGACACTGCCTGAAAGTTTTGATGGGAACTGCCAGAAGTTCAGGGAGTTCCTGAACCAATGCCACCTCCTTTTTCTGTTCCATCCTAGAATGTTCCACCGACCAGGCCAGGGTGGGACTAGTGATCAGTTTGGTTAATAGAGGCGCTCTGGATTCCCCCTTCCCCCTGGTGAACCAGGACAGCCCAGTGTTAACAGACTGGTATGTTTTCCTGTGAACATTTTCTGCAATCTTTGGTGACCTGCAAGCACTTGCTCAGCGAAGCAGCGCTACCAAGGCTCCAGCAAGGACAAGGGCCAGAAGTCTCATTTGCTGCTCAGTTCCAGTGACTCACAAATTATGTTGATTGGAATGAGACAATCCAACTGCATCATTTTCAGCATGGGTTTAGTGAGGAAGTGAATTATGAGCTAACCACTATTGAGACCACGACCTGCCTGGATGCATTTATTGACCTCTCTTCCCACATCAACAACTGGCTGTGTGAGCAAAAAGAGGAGAGGAGGGGCACCCTGCTACCACTACACCCACGCCCTACACCAAAACCCGCTGGGCCCAACCATGAACTGATGCAGGTTGATCTTGGCCACCAACACTTCGCCGTGGAAAGAACGGTGACAGTGCAATATCCTATGTTTTTATTGTGGGGCACTCTCGTCTTGAGCCTACTGCGAACCTCAACCTTCAAGAAGTTGGAAAATGAGTGTGTCCAGGCAGTATGGGGGAACCAGCCTCAGCAGTACAGGGTCCTATGCTCTAGAACTGCCCCAACTCTCAAGAGAAACACAATCCAGGACACATGGATGCTCCCCATACTTCCAAGTACAACTAAAGTTACATACCATGGATGGGGGCAAGTTGATTGCCCCCTAGTGGGGCATGATTGATTCTAGGGCTACTGATAACTTTATAGATTCTAAATCTGCTTGAGCACTCTTTAAAGCCCACATCATCCATCATAGAAACAATAGATGGGTTCCTCCTGCCCTTGAGGCCAGTGACTCAGGCCTAAAAGCCGTAATCCAGGGCCATCAGGAAGTGCTACAGTTCAATGTTATCCATTCTCCACATTTCCCCCTCCTGGAGAGAAAAGAGGATCAACTTTCCCTCTAACTACTTCCAAAGGGTCTAGCAACCTTCTGGTCCCAGGCTTCTGTGGCCAATTGGAAGCAAAAGCGCTTGTGTGGGGCGGAATCCAGCTGGTGATGGCTAACCAGAAGGAATCACTCCCAAGCCTGAGTCCCCATCTCCTTAAAGAATTTTGGGATTACATGGATGTTTTCGAAGAGGAGAATGAAGACATGCTACTGAGACAATGATTGCCTTATAGATCTGCAACCTGGGGCAAAGATCCCTTATGGACAGATCTACAAGGTATCTGAGCATGACTGGCAGCGCTTTGTGAATACATCCAGGAAAATCGGCCAAGAGCTTCATCCTGCACTCCTCCTCCCCAGTACGCGCTCCAGGAAGGAATACTATGCCTTTGCATCCTGGAAAGACTAGGAAAGCATGGCCTGTTTGTGAAGTTGGAAAAATGAAGCTTTGACCAGTCATCCATGGAATTTTGAGGTTATATCTTCTCCCAAAAGGGTGTTATGATGGATCCCCAGAAGGTGAAGGCCATCTATAGCTGGACCATTGCCCATGTCCCATTGGGAGTTACAGCACTTCCTGGGCTTTGCAAACTTTTACTGACAATTCATTCCAGGCTTCTCAGGGCAAATAGTCCCCATGACCAACCTGCTCTGCAAGGCTGCAAAGTTTGTTTGGACACCCAACATGCTTTCAAACAACTCAAGGCTGCTTTCACCACTGCCCCCCTTGTACCACTCCTGGCCCCAGCCCAGGCATTCAGAGGAGAAACTGATACCTCCAATGTAGCCATAGGGGTGATACCCTCCCAGAATCATAGTCCAGGGGAAGTCCTGAATCCCTGCACCTACTATTCCCAAAAACTCTTCCCAGCTGAATGGAATTATGAAATATTGGATAAGGAACTACTTGCAATTAAATCAGCCTTCAAAGCGTGGTGCCGTCACCTCAAGGGAGCACAACACTCAGTGCAAGTCTTTTCAGACGAAAAGGTCTGACTTGCCACAAAGCACCTCTATATGAATAGGCCACCCCAGAAGCTAGACCACTAGTTCCTCAGACCCTTCTGGCTCTGTCAGCAAATCAACCTCTTCACCTTCAAACTACAGCTCCCGCAATCTCTGAAGGTACTCCCATTTTCCATGTATCTATCCTGAAGCCTTACACAAGACACCTTTCCCCATTGGTCCCAACAGCCATCCCTGCCAGTCCAGGTCAAAGTGCATGAGGAATATGCAGTCTATGTGATCCTCAATGCTAAACAGCAAACATGGAGACAGTATTGACAGGGAGGGTTCTGGTTCTGAAGAGTGCTCCTGGGAACCTGCTGCCCATGCCCATGATATGATAGAAATTTTTCATCAAGACCACTCAAATAAACCTGGCCTGGTGCTCACCCAGAGGAAGGGTGCTTTGATGTAAGGACCCAGGGCCTAGAACCCAGCTCTGCAGAGCCTGGGACAGCTGACATTCCCACAATGCCACCAGGAGGCCATAAAGACCCTAGCCCAGCTGCAACCAATAGGACAGACTGCCTACATCCTGGTCCATTACAACTATTGGATTCTGCTCTGCCAGTTGAGTCAATTAAGGTAGACCTAGCTTGATGGCAACTTGCCCTGAAAAGAGGGCCAGCAACACCTTAATTTGTTTTACTGCTGTCATGAGCCAGGCCACACTATCTCCAGTTGCCCTATGAGGAACTCAGCCCAAATTAATCTTGGCAATGAGCCAGCCCAGGTTGGCAAAGGGGGCTAGCATGAGCATCCTGACAGAGTGTTCCCTGAACCCCAAATGGAGGGCCAGACTGGAGTGCATGCTGGTTCCTAATGACTAGCACAGCACCTGCAAGTGTCAGGTGAGTTACAAATCCTGGGGCATCCCCAACCACTCCCTCTGCAACAGGCCCTCCTTGAATCAGGCACAGAAGACAACTTTATCTGTGCAGAAGTATCCTGATCACCAGTAGCGGCGCCAGCTCTTCCGGCGCCCTAGGCGGCGGAAGGTCCCGCCCCCAAAATGCCACCCCCAACAGCGGTGGCAGAAGGTCCCGCCCCCAAAATTGGATGGACGGACGGGGCGCCAGCGCCCCCAAAATAGCAGCGCCCTAGGCGACTGCCTAGGTCGCCTAATGGGTTGCACCGGCCCTGCTGATCACTACAAATTCCCCTGCGGCCCAAGCCTATTCCAAACCTAATAGAGATGGTCAACGAGTCCCTCTTATCCTCTGGGCCAATGGCCACAGAAACTGTTCTTCTTGAGGTTACTATTCAAGGGAAGCGAGAGACCCTACAATTCAGTGCCATCTGTTCTCCACATCTCCCTTTGACAGTCTCTGTGCTGTTAAGGAGGATGAAAAACTCAGGGAGGAGAACATCAAGCTAGAGTGAAGGGAAACAATCCCACAGTTGGGATCCTCCTTCCAGATGATGTCATGCATCTTCTTACACTGAGGATACCCCCTCCTGGGAATAGAGCCACAGTTACTAGGAAGAACAAGATAATAGTAATGGGGGATTCGATTATTAGAAATATAAATAGTTGGGTTTCTGATGACTGGGAGAACCACGCAATGAATTGCCTGCCAAGTGCAAAGGTTATGTATCTCATGAAACATCTTGACAGATCTGTGCAATGCTGGGGAGGGGCTGATGGTTGTGGTACATGTAGGTACAAGTGACATAGGGAAAGGTAGGAGAAAGATCCTGGACACCAAATATAGGCTGCTAGGAAAGAGATCAAAGTCCAAGACTTCCATAGTAGCATTATCTGAAATGCTTCCAGTTTCACATGCAAAGCCAGAAAGATAGGCAGAACGGTAGGGTCTCAATGCATGGATGAGAAGATGGTGTAGGGAGGAGTGTTTTAGTCTATTAGGAACTGGGGACTGTTTTGGGAAAGGAGGAGCCTATACAGGAAGGATGGTGTCCACTTAAACCAAAATGGAACCAGCTTGCTGGTGTGCAAAATTTAAAAAGTTGTAGAGGATTTTTTAAACCAAGGGCTGGTGGAAAGCCAAGAGGAGTAGATAAGCACATGGTTTTGGTGGAGACATCCCTTCAGGATGAATGTATTAAAGAGGGAACTCTATATCCTAGTAAAGAGGATAGGAAAGAAGTTGGTAAAGTACAGGTAAAAACTAGTGAGGTACAGTCAAACATCAAACAGTTTCATTTAAATATAACACGTGAAGGCAAGCAACTAAATATTGAGAAAATGTGCAAGTGCTTAAATACAAATGCTAGACATCTAAAACTAAGGTGGGTGTGTCATGCTGTCTGCAGTGGCTCAGGACCGTGTGTGTCTACCTCAGGGCAGACTGTCAAAAACAGGGCAGACCCCCAAACCGGTGGTATGTTCTATAATAAGATTTAATCAATCCAGTAACAAAGGTGAATTCCTGGATCACTATAACAGTTTTATCATGGAGTCACAGACAGTCCCCTTAGGCTCTCCAATCTATTTTACCACTCAGGCAAGCTGGACTTAGTGATAATTGGTCACTTAGACAAAAGATCACAAAATATTCACGTTGTTCCCAGTCCCAGGAGAACAGTCACATCAATTTGTAATTTAGATCTCACACCAAGGACAATGCTGTTGACAGTCCTGTAATAAACTAACTAAAGATTTATTTAACAAGGAATATGAAATAAGAGTTATTTATAGGTTAAAGCAAACAAGCATATATACATAACTGAATTTCAGTCTGTTATTCAAATGGTGACAGAGATGTTGTAATCTGTTAGCAATGAATGTTTTCTCAGGGCTTAACCCAGGTTGACCCTGGGTATCATACTTTTTGTTTCTTAGCTCCAGCCCTTGTGAGAGTCCAAACAGTAGAGAGGTGAAATATTTTCTTGTGACCCTGTTTTATCTTTTACATTTAGCCTTCCAGTCCATACAATGATCTCCCTTGCACATAGCATTTCCAAGGTGTGAAAAGGCCGTTCACCAAGTGTTTGTATTGTGATGTTACTTAATAACCAATTAAATCTTGATAGGCCCCCTGAATGGGCTGAGGGCACCATTCCAGTACCTCAGAGCAAACATTTTCAAAGTTAAGAAGCAAAACTTACAGATTTCTCCAAAGCGTGGAATACAGACATTACCAGCGAGATTCATGCATGAAGCAATTTACAAGCATTTCATAAAGTCTAAACATTAAATACATCCTTATAAAACTACTACCTGTTTTGAAAAAAAAAAACAGCTAACATACAGGTGAGCTAGTTTGGTGTCCAGCTATGAGTTTGTCAGTTCTTAGCTGACATCTACTGCTTTGGCCAGAGCTGGCACTTGGTTTACCAGCGTCACACTAAAGTACAGATAGGAACTAGTGAGGCGCAGTCAAACATAAAAGAGTTCCATTTAAATATTACACATCAAGGCAAGCAACTAAATCTTTAAAAAAATGTGCATGTGCTTCAATACAAATGCTAGACATCTTAAACTAATACGGAAGAACTAGAGTGCCTGGCATTTAGTGAGGCTACGGCTGTAACAGGCATTGCAGAAACTTGGGGAAATGAGGATAATCAGTGGGAACAGTAGTCACAGGGTACAAAATATATAGGAATGGCAGAGTAGGTTGTGCTGGTGGGGGTCTGGCACTGAATATGAAAGAAAGCATAGAGTCAAACAAAGCAAAAATCTTAAATGAATCAAACTGTACCATAGAATTTTTATGGCTGGAAATTTCATGCCTGATCAATAAGATTAGAATGGAAGGAATATACTACCGACCACCTGACAAGGATGGTAGCGGTGATTGTGAGATGCTCAGGAAGATTAGATAGGCTATCAAGGCCATAATAATAATGGGTGATTTCAGCTATACTCCACTATCTAATATCGGATCTGTACCATTGCTAGAATTTTAAAAATTCCTTCTTATCCTTAACACTACTGGCTATAGTTTTCTCACTTCTACCTTTAGCTTCCCATATCAACTAATTTTATGACTAATGTTATTACTTCTAATTTTTAAAATATCTGTATATAAAAAGTGCTGCTTCTACTTCTTTTCTTAATCCAGATGTTTGTTTAACTCATAATGTCTTTTTTTCTTTGATGTGATTTTTTTTTGGTGGGGCAGCACCAAAAAAATTTTGTTAAACTATTCTTAATTATCATTCACATCATTTTGTTTCAAAATTTTCTTCCCACTCAATTTTGTTCATAACTATTTTCAGTTTCAGAAAATCAGTGTCTTTAATGTAGTGTGTGTGTATGCGTGTGCGTGTAAAATGTATGTCTGTTGAGACCATTTTCTGTTTCCAGATAACAAATGCAATTAGGTCCTGGTCACTTGCCTGTAGGCAACCCCTAAGTTTTATTTCAGTGATAATTTCATCTTTACCTTTTGGAATAAGGTCTAATACAGAACTACTCCAAGTAGGTTTTAATGCCTTTTCTACTGGAAAATTCGCATCTATAACTTTTAAAAACTCCAAGTACATTTTATTAATGTGAGCATGAGACCTCCAGTACGTGGCCTTCAGTTTCAAATACCTCAAGTTTTTCTTCCTACACTTTATAGATAAATGCTTAAATAGTCATTCACCTTGTTCTCTGATCTGATTTGGTGGTCTGTAACAGACTCCCACCAGCACTCCATCCTATGATTTTCAGTTAGCACATTGATCCATAAGCATACCAGATCCTGTACTTCTAAACTCTCAATTACTTTAAAGCAGATAATGTTGTCTTTGATGTAGAGTGCCACCACTGATCTCTTTCTGCCCATTCTATCCTTCCTAAAGAGGATGTATTCAGTGATTTTTAACATCCTAATCAGATGAATTCAGCAATACCTGTTACTTCAAATTTCTAATTCATCTTGTTTATTACCCAGACTTCTTTATGTAGGCAATTAAAGAAGTCCTCCTCTCTACAATTCCTTGACACCTTGATCCTTTACTACCTGGATTCTGAGGTATAGGATGGGTAATAATAATAAATGGAGATATACCTATCTCCTAGAGCTGGAAGGGACCCTGAAGGGTCATCAAGTCCAGCCCCCTGCCTTCACTAGCAGGACCAATTTTTGCCCCAGATCCCTAAGTGGCCCCCTCAAGGATTGAACTCACAACCCTGGGTTTAGCAGGCCAATGCTCAAACCACTGAGCATTGTATACCCTGTATATGTACTTTGTTTAGCCCCTTAAAACCCTCTCCTTTTGTTCCTAGTTTAACAACCTCTTGACTAGTTTAGGTAGTCTGTCACCCAGAAGACTGGTTCCTTCTTGGGATAATTGGGGGAGTATGAAAAAATCAAATAATTTCAAGTGGCATCTGGCTATTAACATGTAGGCTATTAACATGATCTGCTGCTTCTCATACCTTCAGTTTACGTGATATCAGTGCTTGATGAGTCAAGTGAAGGTACAAGTAAGATCACCCTCATTCTCTGAAAATTAACTACTCAATCTCTCTTATTTTAACTGCTTGATTTGATCTGTCAGATTCTGAACAGTGTCTTTTTGATGTTTAATTTGCATTATCTGTTATATTCATTTAGACTTTCTATTCTCTTCTGTTCTATTATTTTCATTGTTACAACCAATTACATCAGAGGGCTTAAAATAAAGTAATACATTAAAAATATTACCCAGATCATGGATTTGTCAGAGTTGGTGCCCACACGTTTATTAAACAACAACAAAACTTTACATTTTAGAATCAGGTTATTTAAAAAAAATACAAATCACTAGGCCCTTCTGTTTTAAATTCCCAACAAAACAAAGATTAAGCTGTTCTTTTCATGATGTCCACACTTCTTTACCAGAGCTACTTCTTCTGGATCTAAAGCCATGTCTACACTACAGTTGGTATAGTGGTGCAGCTGCTGTGCAGCAACTGTGCCATTGTAGTGCTATAGTATAGATGCTGCCTATATAAACACAGGGGTGGGGAGGGGAGGTTCCATCATTGTAGTCAAGCTGTCTCTCCTGGAAGTGATAGTTAGGTCAACTGAAGAATTCTTCCACCAACCTAGCTGCATCTATTCTCATTTTTAAGTGTAGACCAGGCCTAAGCAAAGTAGCAGTCAATTAACCCTTGCACAGTCTGCACAGAGAACTTCCTTTAGGTTAAGGAGACATTACTCTTCTGGTCATGCATTAACTTTCATCTGAGAGACCTGAAAGAGAAGGAGACAGATCTAGCTCACCTTATACAGAAACAGAAGCTATATAATGCCCCATCATTTTGGGGGGTTTGCCTGTGCATAGAATATCTTTTTTCTGAGGACACTGCATAGTCATAAAACTCATCAGCATTCCCCATAGCTTTTCTATGACTTCTCTAATGGCAAGAGTAAAATAGAATATTTTAATGCTAATAATACTGAAATCCTGGTATATTTCTATATTAAAGTTATTACAAAAGTGCCTAATTCTAATTCAATATGTTGAGAAATTTAAAATAATAGTTTTTCATTTTTACACAATGTCAGTCTCTTAAAAAGAGATTAGCTATAAAATAAAACATCTTCCATTGAAATGATTCACCCAAAACACTAGGTATATTATAAATTATACAATATAATAGATATGCAATCAGATAAGGCGTACTAATGATGATATTTAAAAACCTCCCCAATCTTTTTTGAATTGAGAACCATGGATTAAAAAGAAATAAATTGTGCATATTTAATTAGGCCCTGATCCTGCAAAGACTTACCCATGTCTTCAACTTTACCCATGGGACCAGTCCCAGTAATTTAAATGGACTACTCCTGCTCATAAAGTTAAGCATGTGTGTAAGTCTTGGCAGGGTTGAGTGCTGAGATGTTAAACTCTTTGGGGCAGGAACTCTTCTAGTTCTCTTTGTATTGAAACTGATCTTTCCTGAGTCTTCTAGGCACTCTCAGAATACAAATAATAATTCTGATATATCTGGGATAATTCAGAGATATTTATTACATAATACAGACTACACTTCGGAACAAATGGGATGTACAACCTTATTGTAGCAGCTGGATACTTATAGATAATCAGAAAAAAAGAAAGTTCAAGAAAATATAGTTTGCATTCCCATAGTGCCTGGGAATCTTAGTCATGGACCAGGATCCCATTGTGCTGGGTGCTGTACAAATGCAGAACAAAAAGATGGTCCCTGCCTCAAAGAAATTAAAATCTAAGTATAAAACAAGAGACAACAGATAGATACAGATCGATAGGGGAGTACAAGTAAACAATGAAACAGTATTGGCCACCATGATATGCAGTGGTCTCAGCACACCAGTGGCCTAATCATTGTCAAGTTTTTGTAGATATCATGGAAAATGAGAGTTTTAAGGAGGATTTTAAAAAAGAATAATAAGGTAACATTGCAGATGTTTATGGGAGCTCCTCATGAGCATGAGGGGCAGCATGGAAGAAAGCATGAAGGTGCTTATTTGAACATTTAAAAAGTGGGCAATGGAGTTGGCATCAAGGGACAATCAGAGGCAGGAATCAACATTTTGATACTGAATGAGAGATGATATGTAGGGTGGGTTTAGACTATAAATGGCCTTGAAAATGAAGTACGTTTTATTTGCTGCAATAGAGAAGGGGAAGCCAGTAGAGGGATGGCATGGTCAAAGCAAAAGTCTGGGGAAACGATCTTGGTAGAAGCATTCTGAATGGATATGAGTGGGGCAAGATTGCATTTGTAAAGGTTGGAGAAAAGGATGTTGCAGTAATTGAGATGAAAGCCTGTATACAAATTTTAGGTGTGTGGAGGGGTAGGACAGGGCATATTTTACAGGGTTAGGCAGAGAGAATAGTCGAGATTTAGATATAGTCTGGAAGTAAAGATCAAGATAAAGAGGTGTGAGTCAGAGATGACACCCAAATTATGGGCCTGAGTGACTTGCGAGATGGTGACTGAGAAAGGAGGTAGTGGGGAAAGTTGGGAAGGGAAGAAGTTAAGTGGTCGGTTTTAACCATGTTGAGCTTGAGCTGATGGCTAGACATTGACAAGGTGATGTCAGAGAGATGGCCTGAAATTTTAGATGGACAGAAGGAAAAAGATCTGGAGTAGAAAGGTAGATCTGTGGGTCATCAGCATAGAGAGGGTTTGAATCCAGTTTCTTTCCAGAGATCTGCGAGGTGTACAGTGGCTTTTGCTGTGAAATATCCATCCCTGCTCAATGTAATAACAGGAGCTTTGCTTAAAGTTATGCATATGCTGAAATGTTTTGCTGGATCAGGGATATATGCATGCTGTAGTACAGTCAGTGGGACTTAAATGATGCATAAATCTTGTGCTGACCCTATGAGTAGGCTGAGTTTCATGCAAAAGAACATTGCTATCCTGTGTGGATGTAAGCTTTTATAAGAGGATTTTAAATGCCCTTAGGAACTATTGAAAATGTAAGCAGAAAACAAAAAATTGCTCAGTGATCTGGTTTAGAGTGAAGATTTAACCAGCATGAGATGAGTTTGGCAGAAAGACAACCTGTGGCTCTATAAACCTTTTTTTTTTTTCAATTGCTTCTTACGATTCTATTCAACACTAGGACAGAAACTGCCTTGAGTGCAATGAATAACACAAGTATGATATACTAGCAGGCACAGTCTGTTAGATCTCAGGATAATTGGCATTACGTTGGTGCATAAAAAGGCACTATAATAAATAAGAAATATCACATATCTGGTGTCCGTATTAGACTTGAATTATGTGTCAGGAATCTTGAAGTTATGGAATATTTTCCCACACTTCCTTCCAAAACCTTCTACCCCTCTTCTATGCACTTCTGTGTTGGCAGCTCTTGTGATTTGATTATTTCAGTATGCATCTTAAGATATTTGATTGTATCATAATATTTTATGTTTTAGTTAATGCCTCAGCTCCTGGAGACCAGTAATTATATGAGAATCTCAGCTTTCATTTAGAAAAAATAAAAGCCCTCAAAACTATAGAGAAAAGCTTGAAAATGTGACCAAATTTCATCCTAAAGACTCAGAAACCTGAGGACAAATAAAAAGAACCCCATATGATGCCTGCTCCAAGTGCCATTAAAATCAATGGAAAGACTTCTCCACTGACTTCAGTAAGAATTGAATCATCCTATAAACATCAGTGATCATGAAGGAAGCAAACAGTCTCAATTTTGCACATGCAAGGGATATTGCTGGGAAAACTGGGACTGACCAGAAACTACTTTAAGTACATAAAGTTTTCTTTGCTGAACTCTTAAGATGCATACTGAAATAATTAACAGTGTTCCCATTTCAATGGTCATCCTTAGTCTTTGGACTTAACCCCACATTTATGTGAATAGAAGCAGGTCATAGGAGATATTATTTCAGGTGGTGTGTAGATAAAAGCATTTCTTACGTGATGTTCATATTTTGAAGGTTATCTGTGCGATCATAATAACCAGAGTATTTTTGCTGTTGTTGTTTTAGGAAAACTTCGATTTTTTTCTTTTGAGGATAGCTTAGATCATAAAGCACAATTATGCTGTAATTTCAAATAGAAGAGCAATTAGGCAGCCATTTCCATATTCACAGGACCTTGACTATAAAATATCATATATTGATAGATCATTCTTTTTTTGCCCCATTGATTAATATTTTGGAAGTAAATTCCTTAATCATAGAATATTAGGGTTGGAAGGGACCTTAGGAGATCATCTAGTCCAACCCCCTGCTCAAAGCAGGACCAATCCCCAGACAGATTGTTTGCCCCAGATCCCTAAATGGCCCCCTCAAGGATTGAACTCACAACCCTGGGTTTAGTAGGCCAATGCTCAAATCACTGAGCTATCCCTCCCCCTTTTTAAAGGTCATTGAGTCCAGACCCCTGCCTTTACTAGCAGGACCAAGTACTGATTTTGCCCCAGATCCCTAAGTGGCCCCCTCAAGGATTGAATTCACAACCCTGGGTTTAACAGGCTAATGCTTAAACCACTGAGTTATCCCTCCCCCCTATCCTAATACTACAATGACTGAAAAGGTTATAGAAATGTAAAAGAAATGAAATCTAGATAATTTGAAGCTTCTTCCCTGCTCCCTCTCCCCCATCTCTGCCTTTGAGTCTTCCATGAACACTTTCAGGACAATCCTACATATTTAGGCGTTATCAGTTTGACAGATACAGTATACAAGTAACTGGGCTGGGCTGATATAAAAGAAAGATGAAGGGAAATGATCCTGTTTTTAGGCCACAGAGCATCTGTGGAGTCTTTCCCAACAGGCTACTTCAGTACAACACTCCCAGTGGCTATGGGGAAGTGGCCTTCATGCTACCTCTATGCCACACAGGACTAACTGCTGTGATGTCCCTGTAACATGAAATTTGCACCAAAAGGATAGGACAGCACAAGGCCTTGCCAATTGTGAAGGCTTAACTGGTGCATAGCCTTTGAATTATCAAGTGGAAGGGGAGTGACTTTAACTCCAATGGTAAAGGAGGGAGGGGGTGCAGCAAACTATGTTAATACAACTGGAAGGCTGAGACTGTAATGACAGGACATTCAGGTAATCCAAAGTAATGTTTCTTACAGTACAGTGAATGCAAATGTATTACATTATATTTTTTTCCTATTACTGTATATAACTACTCTGAATGTATGGAAATACACAATTAAGACACATAAACCACATTAACTCTGCCCTAATAGTAAAAGTAAAACTAGACATCTTCATCCATCTGTAACAAATAGTTTCAATTCATCAGTGACCTCATAAATTATAACACTTCTGTCATAATTGTACAATGGCTGTGGAAACCCCAGCCTTTGTGAAGCTACACTGTAGCTGCATTATCCACAGGAAAATACATACTTTATAAAATTCTGATTTGGGCATTGGGGATGAGTGGGCCCCTTAACACTATCACATTTGTCTTGGTCAGCTCTTCTCTCCCTGACCCCACTTGCCAGCGACTGCCTCACTTTGTGCTTTCTTATCCACAGGCTGCCTTTATTATCTTTGTTCCATCCTGCAACTCTTTTAACATAATGGAAACAGGGATTTTGTGTGTGTGTGTCAGTGGTAAGGTCCCAGTTGTGTACCACAGGGAGTGAGACACAGATCTGAGATAATCAAAAATACTGTGGTACTTCCCAAGGGTACTCAGGGTTGTGAGGTACTTTGCTACCACCAGCCCTTAGCATGACAGAGCCTTGTCTGTACCTGTCAGGGATCAGCTCCCTCACAACCCCAGCCACAGGCATCACAAGTACTCTCCCTTCACCCCTGCAATCTCTGTTGTCCCTCTGCAAGTAAGTGGTAGGCACACACTAACCACTGAGCCCTCCAAAAGTCCCTCTGGAGTACCCAGCCCCTGATCCACTGAACACTCACAGAACTCAAGAGTTTCTCTACTCCCAAAGGAATAGTTCATATCAGTTTACTAATTTTACCTCAGGGTCATCACTCTGCTTAACACACAGCACTTAGATATATTTATAGGGAAAACAAGAATAAATTTATTATCAAACAGAAATTCAAACAATAGTAAGAATATTGGATACAAATGGTTATATATATATAATAAAATCATAGCATGCTTGCTAGAGCCAAAACTTAATTCACAAGACATCCCCCTGTCTCCAATAGGATAGCTTATCCTAAGTCCTTTCCCCAACATTTTCAACCAGAATAACCGAGATTCCCTCTTTTATAAGATCAAGGCAGTTTATCTTCACAGACTGAAGGATGAAACCTCATTCCCTCTGCACTTCTTTTATGCAGTTGCAGAATATGTTCCTTACTCCCAGAGGTCCTGACTTAGCTTCGTGTTCCTTTGTCTTTGTAAATCCTTGGGCCTGCACCTAGCCTAAGCAGCAAACATAGCCTGTTTCCAGGTATATCCATTTTTTATGCTCACTGAGTTGTCCAGGAGGCATACGATTCACAGCGGTCTGCTAGAGAGATAACTGTTTACTACCTCCCTCTTACCTAGAATCTGTTTTTCACCTTCCAATGACATGTCTTAACTTGCATAATTTTCAGTATACTTACATAACTCCTTACGCATTATCTGCACATACATTTCACAATGATTATGACAACTAGTGTGACACATACTTTCAGTAGAGATCTTAAATGACCCCTTCTAGTGAACCCAAGGGATCACTGTAACCACTCTCCACCTGTGACCTCTGTCAGTGAGCACCAACTGCTTTCTGGGTCACAAAGACCCACTCTGCCATTTAAAATATGGTTTTGGATAATCACTGTCCTCAGTTATATTCTTAATCATGGAGCACATGGCTGAGAAGAGGCTTAAGATGGGATATATATTCCTGTTTGACCTCTAACAGTGGAAGGCTAATCATTGTAAAATTTCATACAGGTAACTTTCATGTCTTATCAATTTTATATGCAGCTTTAGACACCTTATAACATTTTAATAGGAAGTCTTTGAATTTGTACTTTGGCTGATATTTGTCTTTGGCAGTTCACTGTTGTCCAGGCTTTCACTGTTGACTGATATATGTTTAAAATTGTTGAGTATCTATACAAAGTTTGGTAAAAAAGTGTATCCTGGAATGTTTAGGTATTATTCTTCATAGCTAAAAGTTTGTGCAATCATGGTTTTGGATAGAGAAAGTACATGTATGTGGTAGAAAAATTTTGTTGCTTATGTATAGAAGCTGGCAAACAATTTATGTGCAGCGGCAGATGGAGAAAATCATCTTAATTAGTAGCTGCACTTCTGACTCGTCCTTTCCCTAATTCCTTCTCTTTCCCAGTCTCCTCCCCCCACTTATGCATTGAAGTCTAGGAAATTAATTCACCAATACTTTGTGAAGCACTGACACATACAATACCTGGCACAAACCCACAAAGATGAGGAAATAAAAAGCCACTTAGCAGTACATACCTCCTACTCTTCCACCCACAGGCACACACTTTCCCATTATCACAACTACCATACATCACAGGCCACTCACCACAATCTGAACCCTGCCATCCTATGGATGCCAGGCATCCATCACTGCCTGTTTTAAAGTACCTCCTTCCAACACTCCAAACTACTACACTAAATATCCACAACACATAATGATCTTCTTAGCGTATGTGCAACATGCCTCAGGTGTTACGTGACCAGGATTCATCACCAACTTTGGTCCACTGATGGGAACCTTAGCTTCCCTGGCCTGATCCATGTCCCCGCTCCCACATAGTGTTGGGGGGAAAGCAGTTTGTTAAAAGGATGTATAGAGAAAGCTGAGTTGAAACTGGTCCAGGGGTGAGGGAGCTATCCTGGAACTTAGAAAAACAGCGTTCAGTTCCTTGTTTTGCTAAGACTTCCTGCATGAACTTGGGCAAGTCACTTAGCCTGTCTGTGCCTTGGTTCTTTACCTTCCCTATTTCACAGGGGTTGTTGAGGATAAATAAATTAAAGATTGTGAGGTGCTCAAATATTATGCTGAATGGGGGCCATATAAGTACCATAGATAGTAGCACTAACTTATTCACATTTTTTATATATATTAATAATCTAGATCTGAAAGCACTAAAAATTTTATCCACAGATTTCACAGGATATCCTGAATAAGTAAGGCAGGGGCATTTGCAGATGTTTTAATTCATGACAGCAATTAGTTTCTAATTATGTATAGTGTATATGGTTTGTTATTAAAAAGAGTGGCAACGTAGTTAATTAAACATAAAGCCTTATTAACAAGAGAACAGACTCTATTTGAGCAATTGTAGTTTCTTCAAAGATTACATTTTGGCCTTTAGGAAAAGAATAAGTGCAAATTCAACCTGAGCTACATAAACATTCTGTTCTTCACATTCAAAGTGCCCTTGATGAATGAAAGAGTATGCACAAGTTAAAGATCCCATGTGGTACCCGCTGCAGCAAGTCTAATATAGTCGTGACCAGTCTTACTTGCAGACATCACCACTGTTTTAAATAGCCTTCATATTTACAATGGCAAATGCAAAGGCTGCAATGTTGGCCTCTCACAGTCATTTCACTAAGGGTGTAACTTTTTTTGAAGTGGCTTTTGATATTTTGTTCACTTTTTTAAAAAAGGACTGCAAAAATCTAATTTTGTTAGTGGTGCTTAAAACATCAGGAAGGAAAATACATTAAAATCCCTGACTAGGTCTCTAGTCTCTTACACAAAGCTTGCATTTTTCCTCTCAGAGGAGTGTTAGTTTAGGAACATGCAACAGCAGATTAAAATCAAATAGATCTCAAAAGGGCAGCTAATAATATCTACATGTTGATTTACATATAGAAAGAATGACATGGACAGAGGAGAAACAGCAGGAGAGCTGTCAGATTAAAGTATATGCATAACTCATTGTATGAGACCAAAGTCCAGAATTAAATAGTTCCTGGATCCCATTTAGATATAAGAAGAATGTTCAAAGGTACAATTAAACATTTTCATTTTCAGAGAGAGTCAATTGTGACTAGAATATATAGTGTTAAAGCAAATTAATTTTTCTAACCCTCTGTTTTAATTGGAGCTACTTGGTACATCTCATGATTCAGAGGAATACATGTCTGACAGCACTGAGAGCTATAAACAGTGAACAGCTATTGCTGCATTTTATTTCCAAATGAAATGTCATGAAGGTGAACTGTAAGTGAAATGAAGCAGCGACAGAGGAGGGACGTCCATCACAATATTCACCAGAATGCTAGAACTAGTGAATATTTAGATATTGTATTAGAATGTCTGTAAAATGGAGTAGTGATGGCATAGTAGTGGTGTATTCTGGAAAATTCCCATTCAGTAAGAAAAATTCCTTTTAATTCTATTATAGGACACATAAGATTGAGCAGTATTCACAGCTAGATCTTGCTTTCTTTTGTCTGTATCACTCTGAAAGGGGAATGTATTGTTTAGTTTGTATGAGCTAATTCAAATGTCCTGAAAAAATGTTACACTATAAAACCTGAGTCTGGATGGGATAGTAATCAGATGGTATTGTTGTAATTACTAACTAAGCAGTACAAAGGTGCTTATAACACATATTTAGACCACATTTTCATGTTTAGGCCGTGCTTCTTCCTCCCTCAATCAGAGATACTTATTAACTTGTTGAAGTGCAACCAGCCTGTGAGTTCTGTACAATTCCAGCATGTGAAAGCGTGGGTGAAAGCGTGGCTTCATAGAATACATGTGGGAGCTGCAGCAACAATAAGCCACTATAAAAGCCAAATGAAAAAATGAACAAACAGGCTTTGGGTTAAATGCTGTACAGTCTTAATATAGCAATCGGATAGTGTATTTTATTCACCACTGTCTCATACGTGCTTGAGAATAAAAGGAAAATGGTTTTGTTAAAGTGTCATTGCTAGGATGTCAACTAAGAGGATTTCACAAGCTGCATACTCAAAGGAGAACTGGAGTGTAGCCCTAGAAGACACAGTCCTGCATTTGAAGAACATAAAAGCTAGTGCATGGATAGGCTGCTTACAGAGCAAGGAGAGCCTTTAAAGGCTAAATTAATTAGGCAAGTGTTGAAGCCTACATCTTAACTCATTTAGTAAGTGTTGGGGCTTCAAAAATTAGAATTTAACCCATTCTAACATATTGTTTTCATTCTTCCATTTCATTCGATTACCAGCAGACAAAAATAAAGTGGGGGTCCTGGCTTTCTCCAGAGAGATTTAATTAGAAAAGAGACTGAAGGAATATGTCACCGTTAGATTGAGCTATCCAAGAGTAAAAAGGGAACACCTTTTCAAAGTGAAGATTATTTCAAGATCCATCCTATTATTCTAGTGTACACATTCTTTCTTTATCTGCCCAGGAGTAACTCTAGGCAAACTTTGACAAAAGTATACCTCCTGCTGCAAATAGGTCAATGGATTTTGCTCATAACAAAAAAAGGGGGTGGGAAAGAAGAATATGTTCTTTGGGGACATGTAATTATTTTCAGGTCTTTTGTCTGGTCTTCAAAGTCAGCCTTATGTTATTGTTGTGAAAGGAAGGAAATAAAGTAAGAACTCTTTGTGCAAAACATTAGAAGGTATTTGTATGTGGATTTTTGTGTGTGTGTGCTGCAAAATGATACCAATTGATGTAATAGTTGCAAGCAAATAAAAAAAACAGCTCCAAGATGTTCAGTTAGCTCTTTCCATATGTTGATTCTTTACCATAATGGAGAGGATTAGATAGTTCTGGGGATTGTTAAAAGGGTAGAAATGTTCCAATAATAGATGAAAAAAATGTTTCACAAAATATTTTTTTCAATTAATATGGAGTTAAGTGCATTTTTGTGCTATTTGTGAGATTTTTGGATAACTGCCAGATTTTCATCAAAATGTTCATGAATACAAAAATGTTTCATAAATATTAGTAAAATATTATTCTCCAGTTTCAAAATTTATCAGACATATAATCAGAAAGCAGGATAAAAAAAAACCAAAAAAACCAGACACCTTAGATGGCCAACCACACAACAAAAACAATGAATAATGATTAGTCAAAGTGAGGAATACATGAACAACCCATGGCAAATAGCAAATAAATTCCTAGCAAAACCATCCATCTCTGTCTTTTTTTCCAAATTCCAAAGAGATGTGGTCTTCTTGCAGATCAAGCACCACCCTGACTGATCTTTAGCTAGGTCCTCAAGTTGGTATGGCAGCACATTAATTTTGCCAATGGTGAACAACCTTATCGCATCCGCAGAGCTTTAGGTGACCACGTTGTTAGTACCTATTAGTAAAAGTAACCCTTTTAGTTCTTTCTTTCTGTATATTTGATTCATTTATAGATCAACTATTTTTTAGAATCTTTATGCTATTAATAAAAATTATATCTGAATTCTAAGGCCCAGAACACTGCTGTATTTAACAATCTTGTGCACCTTCATGTCTATATATACACACACACACATTATATATATATATATAATCTTACATAAGCATATATAGACTTGGGAAACTAATAAGGGATGATTGTTACCACCGATGTTTTCTGTTGAGGAATCAATAGGGAAGAATCATTATGGAGTAAGAAGGACCCACTGAGAGAGATTATTTTGACAATTGTTCTTGGAGTTGAGTGGGATTTTAAAGGTCCTTTCAAGAATGCAGCACCTTTTTCCTCACCCATGGGAAAGACCGTTAAAAACTGCCTTAAATAATCCAAAACAAAAGCCACTGTTCAAATGAGACTTGGTTGGTTATGGCTCCAGCCCCATTGTTGAAGCATTGTTGAAACTGTGTGCTGAGTTATACCCAGTACAATCCCACTGAGCCATGTATGGCAACCAGGTGTGTAAAGCAGGGCAGAAAAAAAGACTGGTGCCTGAATATAAGTCCTTTTCTTATTAAACTGCACATCCCAAGCAGCTCTTTACTTTTCAGGATTAGAGGGAAACGCTCTATTTTAGGGAGAATGAACGGTCATTTGGGAGTTGATGGCCCAGAGAGGTGGCAGGCAAGGGCCTGAATGAGGGCTGGACTGAGCCATTGGTATCAGCTATTTCTTTTTTGTCATTCAAATCGATTTTGGGTCATGGCTGACATCACATTATGTAAAACGCTTCCCTGTGGCCTTTTGACATGCAGACAGAGGTGTCTCAGTGCCAAGTCCCTATCTTAGGAGAGGAGGGGGAAGGTAGCAGGATGATCATAGAATCATAGAATCTCAGGGTTGGAAGGGACCTCAGGAGGTCATCTAGTCCAACCCCCTGCTCAAAGCAGGACCAAACCCAACTAAATCAGCCCAGCCAGGGCTTTGTCAAGCCTGACCTTAAAAACCTCTAAGGAAGGAGATTCCACCACCTCCCTAGGTAACCCATTCCAGTTCTTCACCACCCTACTAGTGAAAAAGTTTTTCCTAATGTCCAACCTAAACCTCCCCCTCTGCAACTTGAGACCATTACTCCTCGTATAACTTCGTATAATGTATGCTATACGAAGTTATTACGGGTTGGTTATGGCTCCAGCCCCATTGTTGAAGCATTGTTGAAACTGTGTGCTGAGTTATACCCAGTACAATCCCACTGAGCCATGTATGGCAACCAGGTGTGTAAAGCAGGGCAGAAAAAAAGACTGGTGCCTGAATATAATTCCTTTTCTTATTAAACTGCACATCCCAAGCAGCTCTTTACTTTTCAGGATTAGAGGGAAATGCTCTATTTTAGGGAGAATGAAAGGTCATTTGGGAGTTGATGGCCCAGAGAGGTGGCAGGCAAGGGCCTGGATGAGGGCTGGACTCAGCCATTGGTATCAGCTATTTCTTTTTTGTCATTCAAATGGATTTTGGGTCATGGCTGACATCACATTATGTAAAACGCTTCCCTGTGGCCTTTTGACATGCAGACAGAGGTATCTCAGTGCCAAGTCCCTATCTTAGGAGAGGAGGGGGAAGGTAGCAGGATGATCATAGAATCATAGAATCTCAGGGTTGGAAGGGACCTCAGGAGGTCATCTAGTCCAACCCCCTGCTCAAAGCAGGACCAAACCCAACTAAATCAGCCCAGCCAGGGCTTTGTCAAGCCTGACCTTAAAAACCTCTAAGGAAGGAGATTCCACTACCTCCCTAGGTAACCCATTCCAGTTCTTCACCACCCTACTAGTGAAAAAGTTTTTCCTAATGTCCAACCTAAACCTCCCCCTCTGCAACTTGAGACCATTACTCCTTGTTCTGTCATCTTCTATCACTGAGAACAGTCTAGATCCATCCTCTTTGGAACCCCCTTTCAGGTAGTTGAAAGCAGCTATCAAATCGCCCCTCATTCTTCTCTTCTGCAGACTAAACAATCCCAGTTCCCTCAGCCTCTCCTCGTAAGTCATGTGCTCCAGCCCCCTAATCATTTTTGTTGCCCTCCGCTGGACTCTCTCCAATTTATCCACATCCTTCTTGTAGTGTGGGGCCCAAAACTGGACACAGTACTCCAAATGAGGCCTCACCAGTGCTGAGTAGAGGGGAATGATCACATCCCTCGATCTGCTGGAAATGCCCCTACTTATACAACCCAAAATGCCATTAGCCTTCTTGGCAACAAGGGCACACTGTTGACTCATATTCAGCTTTTCGTCCACCGTAACCCCTAGGTCCTTTTCTGCAGAACTGCTGCCCAGCCATTCGGTCCCTAGTCTATAGCAGTGCATGGGATTCTTTCGTCCTAAATGCAGGACTCTGCACTTGTCCTTGTTGAACCTCATCATATTTCTTTTGGCCCAATCCTCTAATTTGTCTAGGTCCCTCTGTATCCTATCCCTACCCTCCAGCGTATCAACCACTCCTCCCAGTTTAGTGTCATCTGCAAACTTGCTAAGGGTGCAGTCCACACCATCTTCCAGATCGTTAATGAAGATATTGAATAAAACCGGCCCCAGCACCGACCCTTGGGGCACTCCACTTGATACCGGCTGCCAACTAGACAAGGAACCATTGATCACTACCCGTTGAGCCCGACCATCTAGCCAGTTTTCTATCCACCTTACCGTCCATTCATCCAGCCCATACTTCTTTAACTTGCTGGCAAGAATACTGTGGGAGACTGTATCAAAAGCTTTGCTAAAGTCCAGAAATAGCACATCCACTGCTTTCCCCTCATCCACAGAGCCGGTTATCTTATCATAGAAGGCAATTAGGTTAGTCAGGCATGACTTGCCCTTGGTGAATCCATGCTGACTGTTCCTGATCACTTTCCCCTCCTTTAAGTGGTTCAGGATTGATTCCTTGAGGACCTGTTCCATGATTTTTCCAGGGACTGAGGTGAGACTAACTGGCCTGTAGTTCCCTGGATCTTCCTTCTTCCCTTTCTTAAAGATGGGCACTACATTAGCTTTTTTCCAGTC